>CAJVPU010000317.1:0-19037 GCA_910591775.1 Dentiscutata heterogama | reverse complement strand
CAATACTGTATAAGCACATTTTTTAAAAAAAGTTACTATGATCCCGACAGTGTGATTATAGAGAGGGAAGACTGTACATCAAATTTGAAATTGAAAAATTGGCTAATATGCTGTATAAGAGTCTAGTACATATTTGCACATTCTAATAAATTTTATTAATTCAATGATCGGAACACGCAATGACAATATTTGTAGTACGTACTGTATACATGTATACAGGTCCAGCCAGTTAAATCTATAAAAGTCTAAACATTAAATCAAAATTGCTAAATTTTAACTACATGCTAAAAAAATTTTATAAATAATTAGTTGTATAATTAGTATGTAAAATTACGCAAATATTCTTTTAACTATTGCCTACTTATTTCAATGACTTATCTTTTTTTTGTAGTTTTTTCCACTCCTTTCTAGTTTAGATGTCAACCTACAACAGTAGCATTGAGAATGAAAACTCAAGCTTTATTAGTACGGTCTACAATTATGACTGGTCATCAACTTTACTTGGCCCTATGGAATTATGGGATTCTTCTCTCAAAAACGCTGTGGTGATTTGCTGTTATATATATATTTAAAAGCATAAAATTTCCTATATACTGTAATTAACAAAAAAAAACCGATGATGCCAATTCAGAACCTATCCCTTCAATCTGTATTTCCCGCTTGTATTTGTATCTGTCCCAATTGGACCTTTCTATATAATGAAGGTAAAAAAGTTTTTTGAAATTTACTTTATTTGGTTTACTTTATTAGCTTTAAATAACCATTTCTAACCGTTTATATATAGCGTATCTCCCAATATTAAAAACGAAACACCCATATGGTTAATTAAATAATTTATATAATATGTTATAATAAAAATTATAAATTTAATATTCTTTAAATGTTAAATAGCATTAGGAAAAACGGTTAAAGAAGTTTGGCCTGAAATTTATGAAATTATTTCTTCAGAATTAGAAAGGCAAGTTGTGTAATAATTGTTGCAATTGAAACTGAAATTAGTTAAATCTGAAATTTACCGAAGCTGAGATTCTGAATCTGAAACCTGGTATCTCTTTTTAAAAATATAAACCCTAATAAAATTTTTTGAAATTACAATTTAATAGTGTAAGAGTAACTGGAAAGGGCATTTTTAAAAAGGATGTATTGTTCGAATTACAACGTGATGGGTATATAGAAGAAGCGTACTTTAATTATACATTTAGTCCTATTCTTAAATCTGATGGAACCGTTTGTGCTGTACTTACTTTTGCTCAAGAAATTACTCAAAGAGTTTTGATTGGTCGAAGATTTAAAATACTTGGCGAGTTTGGTTGTCGGGTTTCTGGTTAGTAATTCAAAACTATAAATATATGTTTATGATCTTATTGTAGTATTCAATGTAGTAAATTAACTTATTCTTGTATTAACTTAATATTTTTGAAGAGGTCGAGTCCTTAAAAAATGCATGCCACATTATCACAAAAGTACTGACTGATAATAACGCAGATATTCCTTATGCATTAATTTATTTTGTCAAACGTAAATTAAATAATGCTTCTGAATCTCTGGTTGCTCGTCTAATTACTACAACCTTTGATTATGACTATGAAAAAGGATGGATCTTTCCTGATTATTTACCTGAAACTCCGGAAATAATTGACTTAACTGAAGACGTTGACAATTCATATCTTGAATTAAATCGAAAAGTTACAAAAAATTCATTCTTAGAATGTGATTCTTGGCCATTACACCTTTTAATAAAGGAAGGTGGTCATGTAAGGGTTCTTTTAAAAGATGGATCACAGACTGTACTCTTCTTGACAAAAATTTCTCTCAGCGAAGGAAATGTTTTATCAGCCATACTGATTTGTGGTGTTAATCGACGCCGTAAACTTGATGAGAAATATATGGAATTTTTAAAAGTATGTAAAAGTTCTATGATTTTCTTTTAATTGTTTATTAAAAAATAATTAAATACTACTATGTTATAATTTTATTAGCTAATTGCAAATCATATGAATACATTTTTATTACATGCAATATCAATTGAAGAGGAAAAAAAGCGGTCTAAAACATTGACTGAGTTAAATCATCAGAAAATCTCATTTTTTCAAGGCATCAGCCATGAATTAAAAAGTATTGATTTATCATAAAAATTATATTTTTCATAAATATATTGATTGCATTAATAGACAATCCTTATTTTATTTTTTCATTACGCCAGCACCATTAACTTTAATGCTTTCACCACTTGATGACGTAATTAATTCTTGTCCGCAAAAAGAGCCAATAATGTCTCATCTTCAAATTATACGACGTAGCGCTCATCGATTGCTTAAACTTATTAATACTTTGTTACAAGTGAGTTATATGTTATATATTGAAATTTTATTAAGTTTAAATAATTAATACATTTGCAGTTATTTAAAGAACTATTATATTAAAGAATATAATTTTTTATACAGTTTTCAAATATAGAATCTGATAAATTAGAATCAAGTTATCGTGAAACAAACATAGCTGAATTTACTCGAGAATTAGTTTTTGATTTTAAAAGTATGGCCAAAACATTCAGTTTGGATTATATTGTTGATATTCCATCTTCAGATGAACTTAATCAAGCCATAGGTGATAAAATATATTTGGATCATGATATGTATGAAACTATTGTATTTAATCTTTGTAAGTATTTCCTAAAATATATATGAAATTATGAAAAATATGTTACTTAAATATATGTACAGTATATATAATTTATAATACAAAATTAAAACATTTAGAGTTTATTGTGTTAAAATATTTTATTTGTTAAAGGTTCGAATGCACTGAAGCATTCTTGGAATGGGAGTATAACTATACGTTTATACCCTGATTACAAAGATAAGAAAAAGATGATCGTTTTTGAAGTGTCAGATACAGGTTAATAAATATTCCTTATTAATAAAAAAAAAGATTAAATTAACTTATTTAACTAGATTTTGTAGCCATTTTACTATCATTAATTATGTCATTACAATTCAGGTGTTGGCATCCCAGAATTATTCCTTCCAAATATATTTAAACGTTTTTATCGTATAGAATCTCAAAATTCGCGTAGTCATGAAGGTACTGGAATAGGGCTTGCTCTTGTCAAAGAGCTTATTGCATATCATGGCGGAGAAATCACTGTAACTTCTGTAGTAAATAAGGGAACGACATTTAAATGTTGGTTTCCGATAGGATGTGAGCACTTGCCAAAGAATAAAATACAATTTAATACCGTTAAAAATCCAATAAATAATGATCGAGAATTATACACTAATCGACAGCTTTATTTAGAAGAAAGTTCTCAATGGATAAGAAATAGTGTGTCTGAAGTTCAACATAATATGAAAAATAAATTATCAATTAAAGATCAAAACATATATATTGACAAAATGTTACCAGAAAATAATGATTTCATTGATAAGAAAAAGTATCAAGTGTTACTTGTTGAGGACAATAACGATATGCGGTAGTAATTTTTTTAAAAATTTATTTTTTTGTAAATAAATCGTTTCTGATTATTGACTATGTTTATAGAGATTATCTAGCAGTACTTTTAAGAGAATTTGATGTACATCGTGCTTATGACGGCCGAGATGCTATACAAATCTTGAAAAAACTTGACATATTGCCTGACTTAATTCTTAGTGGTAAGTAATTTAGGTTTAATATCTTATAATATAATGTTAATAACTCCTGAGTTATATATTATTATATATTATTCTTGAATTAAATAGATATTATGATGCCTAATATGAATGGATATGAGCTATTGGACGTGTTAAGATCAAATGCAAAAACTCGATTGATTCCTGTAATATTATTATCTGCCAAAGCTAGTGAAGATTCAAATATTGAAGGTAATTTAAAAATTATTATTAAATAATGTGTTTGCTATTAATAGCTATTTTTCTTTCATAAAAATTATAATTTTCAAATTTAGGTCTGAATAGAGGAGCAGATGATTATTTAACAAAACCATTTTCATCTCAGGAACTAATTACCCGTATCCGAGTTAATATTGAGCTTTCAATTCTTCGTCATAAAATATCATTACAACAAAGTAAACAAGAAGAAATAAAGCAATTACTATTTGAAATATCAAATAAGATTCTTTCTGGATTAGATTTAAATGAAACGTTGTTATATATTATTAAAGAAATTCATCGTAAATTACCATGTGAAAGAATATTTATTGTTTCAAACGACCAGTCTAAATTTGAGAATAATAAAATAGTTGCTGTATATGAAGGCTCGGAAAGTATAACATCGATGACTAATCAATTTACTGAAAGTAGTGATAAAAATAATTCACAAAATTCACAAGAATTTTTAGATAACAATTTAGAAATAGATATATGTTTAGATGTATATTGTGATTATGTTGGTAAAAATGTATCAGCATTATCTGTAGAAATAAGGTCGAATAATACTTGGATAAAATTACATAGGGCTCCAAATTCTATTTGGCTCGATTCTGAAATTGAATTATTACAACAAATATCAAATCAAATAAGTATAATTATTAATCAAGCAAAGATTTTAGAAGCGAATGCTGAAAATGAAATTAAAATAAAAGCTATTGAAATTGCAAATAAGACTAGGAGTCAAATATTAGCAAATACTTCTCATGGTATATATTATTATCATCCTTATTGTGTATTACATTATTAGGTATCAACATTTTCATTTTCTAATTAGTTTTTAATCATTATTTCTTATCATAGAATTACGAACACCACTAGGAGCACTAGTGGGCATACTTTCTTCCTTCGAAAATACCAACTTAAACTCTGATCAAAGAGACATGATTAATATCATGGGATGCGCTTCTGATATAGTTTTATCCATAGTCAATGATATTCTGGATGCAGCAAAATTGGAAGCACGAAAAGTTGCTCTAATGAATAGAACATTTGACTTATTAGAATTGCTTGAGAGTACAATTGATGAATTTGAAAAAAAAGCCGGAGCTAAAAAGATTGAATTAATTGTAAATTGCGAAATGGATATGTTGCCAAAATATATTAAGAGCGATCCTGATAGGTAATTGAATTAATGTATTTTATATAAATATAAATATAAATAAATAAATATATATATAATAGAAATTTATTACTTACATTATTTCTTATTATTGTAAAATAGACTGAAACAAGTTCTATCACACTTATTATCAAATTCGTAACTTTTTATTTTTACACACATTTTTTATTTTTTTTTTCATAAAATACATATTGTATAATAATTTACTCTTAATTTTTTTTAGTGTAAAATTTACCAATAAAGGTAAAATCGTACTAACAGTTTCAATGCAACCACAAGAAATCATTGATGAAGGCAAGTGCAAACCAACATATGCTATTAAAAAAGGAAATTTGTTGATTGAATTATATGATACTGGCATTGGGTAAAATATTATGATTAATGTACTTTACATTATGCATTCTATATATTAGCATGTAATTAATCTAATACGTATAATGGTTTATTTAATATAATGTAAATAGCATGAGTCCTGAATATATAAAATATGCTTGGAAAAGCTTTTCACAAGGTGACATGTCAATAACTAAGACGCAAGATGGTACAGGGCTTGGTCTTTCAATTTGTAAAAATTTAGTAGAAATTAATGGTGGAGAAATTGATGTTGAAAGTGAACTAGGGAAAGGAAGTAAATTTTGGTTTACTTGGAATATCGAGCTACTATCAATCACATCCTCATTATTAAGTACACAAATTGATCAAATGAGCTATATATTACCTCAAGTTATAAAACAAAAACGAATACTAATAATTCATCCAGTCGAGGATGCAAGAAATTCAATGTTAAAATATCTTAAAAAAATCGAAAAAGTTGATGCATTTGATACTTTTGATAAAGGTATTAAAGCAGCAAAAAAATATAAATTGAATAATCAATCTGTTTATGATATAGTATTCATTAGGCTTTATGAAAATAATGAAGAGGATGTCATGAAAGTAATATCAGACTTAAGAAAGTTAGAAATGAATAGTAATAATTTAGTAATAATCTTTATAGTATTTCCAAATAATGAAGAAAGTGAATTGGCAGAGAAATTAATTGGAAAACTTGGAGGAACAATTACTATTCTTTATACTCCAATTACATGGAAAAAGTTAATTAACCTTATCCTTAAGCGAGAAAATTATAGGTTTCAAAATATTGGTAATACTATGGAAACATAAAAGACAGTTATTCTAAGATAAAGAAGTTTTATGTTTGGTTAGTTTATGTGATTAAAAAAGAATTCAAATCAAACGAAATTTATAAAGCAGGTGAAACTTTATACTAGCGAAACTTATATACTATCCTTCATTAATTATTTTTATTATATATTCGAGTAGAAGTCATACTTTATTGTTACTATTTGCTAGACGTTACTCCCATGAGATTTATTTTAATTGAACTATACCACCTATGTATTTCCCTAGACATTATTCGTATTTGTATCTCTCAGAAAGAAAAAATTCTTGAAAGTTCACTCTTTATTAATGACAAAATTTTCAACTATACAGCGTTGTATGTCTATCGATTTCTAAAATAATATATGGATTAAGAATATTAAAATAATTACTATTAAACTTAATTACAATAAGTTAGAAGTTTGTGGTTTTTTTTTCGAAATCTAAATTTATCCTAAACATCCTGACCATTTTTTTATTCAACTATTTTTTTGCATTATTGCGCTTTGCAAAAAGATGTGACCTCTGCAGATTACAATGTCGCGTGAAAATCGGAGGTTCTGTAGATTTTAAGAATCTTATCGATTTCAAAAAAATATAAATATAACTATTGCGCTTTGCAAAAAGATGTGACCTCTGCAGATCACAATGTCGTGTGAAAATCAGAGATTCTGTAGATTTTAAGAATCTTATCGATTTCAAAAAAATATAAATATAACTGATCGAAAATATGAATTAATAGACAATCTAGAATCTTGGAAATTTTCCTCTTTCATCAACACAAAAATCATGGGGTCACATCTTTTTGCAAAGCGCTATAATAGGAAATATGAATTAATAGACAATCTAGAATCTCGGAAATTTTCCTCTTTTATCATCACAAAACTCATGGGGTCACATCTTTTTGCAGAACGCACATATTTTGTTGAATATGATTGACGCTTTCTGCGCGTATTATAATTTTGCTTTATATATATGTGTGCTCTTTCGTCAATAAAAATTTTTCGAATTTATAACACTGATTGTGATGCGATTTCGATAGCTAAACCCGGCCAATTTATAATGAACTGGCGAAATCGCAATCAATATCATTTTAATAATTTTATAAAATAATTATTATAATAATCATAGGGGGTCACAAAATTATGCAAACCGTAATAATTTGTCAATTGCTTTTTATAGACGTAAATAGCGTACACCATTTATTGCGTTTTGCAAATTTGTGACCTCTAGGGTTATTATCGCTGTTTTCAAAATTTTATATCCCTATATACGATTAGCACCTATTGTGGAAACCGATTGCAAAATCGATTGTCATTTTTTAAGGGTATACATATGCTAAGGTGGCACATGGTTACTGCGGTTTGCATAATTTTGCGACTTTTGTAATTAGATTATAGCAAAAAGGTGTGACCTCTGCATATCATAATGTCATGTAAAATTATGAGAAATCGGCTGATTCTAGTAGATTTTTCGTTTCTTAGAGAATTTTAAAGATTCCGTATAAAATATAGACGTCATTGGTTGAAAATTATGATCAATTGGGAATTAAATCTAAGAAATTTTCCGCTATCATCATCACGAAATCACAGGGTCACACCTTTTTGCAAACCGCCATAAATAATAAATCAAATGAAAATCCGCGCAAAACTTCAAAATAATAACAATATATGCAGAAATAAAATACAATTCTGTAAAAAACTTCAAATTCTAGAAACTTTCACAGATTGTTTGCAAAAAATCTGCAAAAATACAGATTTTTGCAGATTTACACTTATTTAATTTCCCCATTGGAGTCACATCACATCTTTTGCAAAGCGCAATAAATGATTGTGATTGCGATCGCGATTGCTAAAGCTGGCCAATTTATGGCGGTTTGCAAAAAGGTGTGATCCCTATTGATCATAATTTTCAGTCAATAACGTTTATATTGTAACGGTTGTCTGGGAGAGCAAATAAACAATTATGTACAATGGGCCAATTTAAAGCTCCAACCGAGTACGGGAATGGATGTTTATATAATGATAAATGGACCTGAAGGACGAATCGGTCTAAAGAACAATTTAAATATGATCTGGACGATAATACCAAAACTTGATGGATAATTAATGAATTAAAATGCTTCGGGAAATGATATCGGTATATTCTGATATGTCATCGATGTTTCAAAGGTGGGGGTTGATTGATATTGATAATGATGCTTAGTTATTAAGCATCTGGGATTATAGATCCTATACTTCAAAATCAACTGACGCTGGTGATGCCAAAGGAGATGGGCGGTATTACTTTACTTTCTAACTAATCTTTTCCTTGAACAAAAAAATTTCCAGATGCTATTCACATGACCAAGTTCCGAGACTGTACGAAGACGGTTACACAAAATTTCGAGTCTTAATAAAACGTTCGAGGTTACAAGCAATTCAGTCCGTCGAATTGAGTTATGAAGGTTTATTAAAGTTACAAGTCGAAATTTACAGGAGATATGTATTTACTTTATTACTTTTGGTCATTAAAAGTGGACCTGGAACTCTCTTGTCTTTATTAGAATTTCAAAGCTTTATATACATTTTAAGATTTTGGAACGTCCACGCTAGAATTTTAATGTTTGCGCCAAAAAATTATCGTTCGCGCAATAATTTGGACGTTGACGCTGAAATTTTGGCATCAACGCTATATTTTTGGCGTCAACGCGAAATTACATGCATGACGCCTCCGAAGCCACTTAGGCTTGCTTGCCTTTTCCGTATAACTAATTATCTTATTATTTAGGAAGACAATGCTTTAGCTAAATTGGGTACTATTATCAAAATGGAATTGGCGCGTGCTAAAATTTATATATACAAGAAGGAAAAATAATATAGTGAAATAAAATAAAAAAAATACATGGATAGATTTACTACGCTCAAATTTAATCCACAACAATATGTTATTCGGAATCTTTAAAATTCTTTTAGAATTGAAATATCCACTAGAATCGGCTGATTTATCGTGATTTTACATGACATTATGATCTGCAGAGTTCACACCTTTTTGCAAACCACTATAACATAAATCTGAGCTTTGACACAAACTCGGATTCATGATAAATTGACCGGCTTTAGCAATCGCGATCATAATCACAATCATTTAATCATAAAAAAAAACTAATCAATTATGGGTCAAAATTATGCAAACTGCAATAAAATTTTGAATATTATAATTTATCGCTATAGCAATAAAACGCTATACTCTTAAAAAACTAAGTTAAAAATATTTTAATTTTTAATTGATGATCACATGTAATATCGAATATGTGGAAATTAACATGTCATATAAAATCAAGTCATCCTGACTTAAATATGATTTTATAATTACCTTACTGTCGGCAATGCTATGTAATAGATAAGTATTATATAATTCTTTTTCTTATAATTAACTAATTTTGCAGCTTCTAACCTTTTCTTTTTTTTGAATCAAGACATGGATGAACCAATTTTAGAATTAGTTTTGCAAAATAAGTTAAAACAAAATGCTACAGGTATTTGACATAACATCATTTTATTGATGTTATAAGAGTTATTTTTTTTTAATAATGTGTTAGTGTCTCTAGTATCTTCTAGTGAATATGAACACAGTACTTTATACGTAGAAAAAACATTCACAAATTGGGGAAGTTGTGAATCATTTTTGAAAGAATAGGCCAAAGAAAAAGGGTTTCGCATAGTTAAAGACTGGGTACATCGTAAAGAAAATGTGGTTCGACGACGAGCATTTATATGTATACATGGTCAAAATTATGAATCAAACTCGAAGAAGAATACTGATTCAAAAAAAATAGGATGCTACTTTTTAGTTAATGCTTCTTGTTCTAAAGCTAATAATCCCAATACTTTGGTATTTATTACAAAAATTATAGATGAGCATAATCATGAACTAAATGGATCGATGATTAAGATTGAAGAGTCAAAGAAATTTACAGATAAAATGATGAATGATATTAAATTCATGACAGTATCATGCAAGATTGGTGCAACTGCTCAAAGGAAATTTCTTGAATGTAAATTTCTATTACAGCCCATTTACTCAAAAGATCTCTATGCTGCTATTAGCAAATTTCACCCAACATATAAACATTATCAAATAATGTAGCTCAAGTCTCAAATTGGCTTGATAATCAGAAAGAACAAGATCCTCGGTAGTTTATAGCACGTGGATGGGATGATGATAATGTGTTAACCCATTTATTTTAGATGACACCTTTGCAGATTGAAAACAAGATCCAGTATTCAGACTGCATCTTTAATGATATAACCCACAAAACCAATAGATATGGCATGGCCTTGTCACTGTTTGTGGGATTCAATAATAACCATCACAATATCTTGCTTGCTCAAGGTTTTTTAGCTGATGAAACTATTGAGTCACATATTTGGTTATTTAATAAGTTATTAGAAGCAACTAGTGTGCATCCGGGTTAGTATTTAAATTAGTATTACTTTTTAGTCTACATATATTAAGGAATCCAATTAACTCACTGATAATCACTTCATAGACATTACATTTCACTAACAACTATTTACCAACAAGTTCATTTCACTGACAGTTTATTTCACTGAGGTTCATTTTACGGACAAAGTAATTCTGGTTAATATTATTAGGGTTAGACTAGAATTAGAGTTAAAGTTAGTGTAATTTATAAAAAAAAAGCTTGTCGGTAAAATGAGTTTCAGTGAAAATGACATTTGGTAAAATGAACTTGACAGTAAATAATTGTCAATGAAATGTGGTGTATCTGAAGTGATTGTTGGTGAAATAATACAGACTCACATATTTCTATTAAAAAAATGTTAATGTACAGAATTACAATGAATAATTTTTATGCGCCCTATAAATTTTGTATATTATTATTGATTTAACATTAGTAATAATAGAATTCATAAGATTCAAACCAATATTTTGCAAAGAGCGACAATAATTAATTGTTTGCTAATAGTTTTTAATCATTAATCCAGGTACTATTCTTACTGACACAGATCCGGCAGTGGATTCTGCTATTCATCAAATATTTTTTTCTACTTATCCCATTCATTGTACTTTTCATTTAACCCAGAACTTACATAAAAATCTTAGAAAAGTGTTGAGTAATGTTTATCAAAAATTTTTAAATGATTTTTATTTGTGTCGTGATAGCCTTGTCGAAGATGATTTCCAACAAAGATATGAAAAGCTTACAGAATACTATCCTAATGCTCAAAATTACCTGGAGTTTCTATATATATCAAAGACATATTGGGCACATTGCTTTACTAGTTTTCAGTTCACTGGTGGCATGATAGCAACTTCTCATGTGGAATCTGTGAATGGATGCTTGAAGCATCTGTTGTTTAACTCAAATATTTAATTGTGTGATTTAATTAAAGAAATCAACAGGCTGCTTGATTTACAAGATAAGGAAAATGAATACAAATTTTGGAGATTATCTATACCTACTATACAAAATGAGCACAATGTGAATTTTTTGTTTTCTAAAATTGACAAGTGTCTTCAGAAATATCTTACGACCTATCTGCTGAAGATGCACGGTGATGAAATGAACCAGACACTTTATTATATTGCAAATTTTGTTTTGATAATATAGATATAGTAAGTAATCATTTATTAATTAAATCGTGGTGCTAATCTTGGGTTTTGTTAGAATTTGGCATTTGTATTTTCAATTTCTTGCCAAAGCAATTATTTAGTTACTAGCCAGTATAAAAAAATCTAACTATATTAATTTAGTTGGTTAATAGTCAAAAATTTTTATATTGTATTAAGCCGTAGTATTACCAATCTAATTTTATTGAGATTAGTTCTTTATTGGATTTGAAAATCAAAATTTTGCAAGAATACTTTTGCTAATATGCATAATTTTATAAGTACAAAGCTGAGTTTTTTTATTATTTGATTTTTTTGAACTATACCGATTTTAATAATTAATTAACTCATGAAATTTGGTTGGTAATGCGAAGACAAATTGTTAAATAAAGGATATATCAAATTTTAAAAATAATCAAAGATTTTTGCTAAATTTGAACTGTGTTTGTTATATTAATGAAATTGAATTAACAATGCTATAATAGGATAAAACTGTATCTGAAAGTAAAATGACCATCGACACTGACACTCTACAAGCAACATTAAAAAGAATGATCGAATTTGTTGGTTCACACAATATCAATAAAATTTGGTTTGTAAATGTTGGAAACTCGTTGCAAACTAAACACTATATTGTTTTGTTACAAAATCGAGATCACCTCTGTTCTTGTCTTTCTATAATTCAACATGGAATTGTTTGTAGATATTTTTTCCAAGTGATGCTAGCTACAAAGAATGCATATTTCATGTTAGGTTAATTCCAACTCGATAGTATAGCAAAAATAAAGATGGTTCAGAGAAGCTATTCTTGTATGCAGATAAATTTGATGATCAAAACATAATGTTAACACAGGATTTAAATAGTACAGTAACATATTTGTGCACTTTTGATCAAGGTGGAAAAGATTTCGGTGAAGGTAATCTAACTATTCTTGAACAAAAGACTGTTTATAGAGAGTTGCATAGTATTTATAAAAAAGCCCTTAATAAGATGCTTTAAGATGAATTGAAATCGCAACAATTATCAGTCTTCTTCAAGATTTTGTTGAAGATATTAGTAAGTAGTCAGATTCAGACAAAAGTTCACAAATTGATAATAATAATAACAAAGATTCTATGATATCTAAGCTGAAAAATCAAAAGAAACATCATGGAGGGGACAATCTCTTAGTACAAAAAGACTTAAGTTTTCACATGAGAGTCAAAGAGTTAAAATTAAACATCAACGTTGATGCAAGAAATGTGGCAATATGGGCCATTATCAAAAAAATTGCAAGATAAACTGATTATTTCTGCATTTATTATTGCCATTATCTCTCATTTACTGTATTTATATATATTTATATCACTGGATCCAGAAATAATACCAGAGCATATTGCTATGACAAATTTAGCATAGCAATTATATAGTATTGGTCTATGGCAAATCTGCTATAGAATATTTAAAGTCTGTTAAATGTTATTATATTATGTTGGGAATCGTAATCGATGCTACATGAATGTTGCATTAAATTGTTAAAGCAATATGCTTGAATTATTTTTAGATCAAAATACTGAATAATGAGTTTCTGTATAACACAGACATAAATTGCAAGTAAAATTAGAATTCATTTATTGCAAAAAAATTCAGATTTATTGTGAGCAATATCGAGTTATACATTATAATAAGTGTCAAACCGAATTACTTGAATATTATTTTCCCTTGATGGGAGCTTTCATTTATCACTATAGCATTGTATCGCTAGCCAATAAATCAATAATTTATAAGTATCACTGCAAGTTATTCAAACTTCTGTATATAGGATTTATTAGAGTAGCGGCATATCGCTATAGCGATAAATTATAAAATATGCATTGCTTTTTTTAAAAAAATTATAATACAATGACAATCACATGATAGGGACTAGTGATGTATCGCTACAGTGGTAAATTACAAAATGCTAAAATTATAAGTTGTCAGAAATCATTAAAATTTAGTGATTTCTTTGTGATTCTCTTTTTTTGACGATTTGCAAATTTTGCAAACCCCAAATAATTGCCTCACAGTCAATTACTCGGTAGGCCTAAGTAAAAATTAAACTTGAAAGTATATAAAGTATTTGATCTATCTGACCTTATTCTTTCAATTGCATTAAATCTTTAACTACAAAAAATTTCTTATTTTTCTTGAATTATTAAATAGTATCGATGCATCAATCCTTTGCCCTTTTGATATTCTTGACTCTTATCACATTTACTATATCTTTTTTATTAACTTTTCGACGTAATATACACTCAAACTTTACTAAATACGAAGGTTCATTTCCAAATGAAATTATTACATACTTTCATGAACCTAATTCTATAATCTCTAGTGAAAATGTGACAATCACTTTCACAGGAATAAATATAGTATCAGTACAAGAAGGGACTACAATAAACTTCACAACAAAGTATCAAGGAAAAACAATTGAGAATATTTTTGATATTTGTAATGAATTTGTTAAAACAAATAGCAAAAAGTGTCCTGTTATATCTGGAGAGTTTAAGTATATTACTTCTTTGTATGTTAAACCACGCCCAGATGACTCTAGAAATACCACAATTTTGTATAACATGTTAATTAAAAGTATGTACTATTTTTTTAAAAAAGTTCTATAAAATACAGTAATTATGAAAATAATAATTTTATTTTATTATATTTTATTATTAGTTTCTAATCCTGGAGATCCGAAAACAGACCTGTCTTGTATTAAAAAACAGTTATATGTTTTATTTCTGTAACTATTATTACTAGATTATTTTGTTGTTTATTATATACTCTTTCAATTTTGTTTTTAATATATTCTAAAACATATTTAATTATTAACATCAAATATATGAATTTATTATATTAATAAAACTGTATTTGGCTTTATTTTAAAATATGCATTATTTGAATTAAAATTATTCTATTGGATGCATCGAATCTTGCTTTCAATTAGGCATATTCAATTCAATCAAATAATAGTATGTATGAATAGTATAAAGGTTTAACAGGATATAAAATTATGCTAAAATTTACAATACATTTTTATTAGAACAGGAAATCTAGTTTTATAAACAAAATTTTACGATTTTGCGAGTTTTGAAACTTATTAGCTGCCCGATACGAAAGTATCAGAGCAGCCTTTTGTCTCAAATTGGTAACGGGTTGATCGTTCTGATGCTTTGTTTGATCTATCGTATTGATGTTGATATGAGATTATTGTTGTGATTTAATGCTTGATGCATTGTGTGATCTGATAATGATGTCTTTTTCCTTTTGTTTTTGTGATTAGTAATCATTAGTAGTATTTAAGAGAAGTGAGTTTTTTCCCAGAAAAGGTAATTTCTGTTTTTTTTGCTAACCTGACTTTGTTTAGTTTTTTTGGGTTCATGTCATTTGCCCTACAACAATTTGCCTAACAATAATTTTTTAGTAATATTTTTTAAAAATATTATTAAACAAATAGCTGTCAGGCAAATTGTTGTAGGGCAAATGACATGAACCCAGTTTTTTTGCCCCACCATACCCGGCCCTAGCATTGTCTATCGAAGCTTGGCTATCAAAGACGATAACTGTTGCTTAGCTGTTTATTGCTTTTTTTGCAGAGAGTGGACTGTCGGGATGACAGTCATGCTTTGAGTTTTGATTGTTGTAGTAGATGGCCTGTCAGGATGATAGTCACATTTTGAGTTTAAGCTTTAGTACAAAATGGCCTGTTGGGACAACAGTCACTTTTTGAGTTTTGAGTATTGCAGTATATGACCTGTCGGGGCGATAGTTATGTTTTTTGAGTTAAGTTTTTAGCAAAAAGTGGCCTGTTGAGATAACTATCACTTTTTGAGATTTAAATTTGGGGTAAGAAGTGGCCTGTCAGGATGACAGTTACAAAGTTTTCCTTTTGGTTGTAGTGGGATTTTTTTCTGAAGAATTCTGGTTTTTTTTGCCTTGCTCACCAAAGTTGCCTCATAGTAGTATACAAAGTGAATAGCTATTTTTATGATACTCTCAAATTCTGTACTGTTAGTAGCTATAGTACGAAAGTAAAAGAGGCAAGATACCCATAGTTGTTTTTCTATTTGAGCTTTTAATTAAAGTTCATCAGAATTAAATTCTATTCATCTTATCTTATAAGTAGAAAGAATGATACCTTCTCTAGAACATAATTTCAAATTACATAATGTTATAACTAGTTATTAGCTATCAGTTATTATCAGATATCACATTAACAAATTTTAAAATTCTTAGTTTAAGAGAAAGTTTCGTTCTTTCCACTTATAAGATGGGATGAACAGAATTTAATTCTAAACAATTTAAATTAAAAGCTCAAAGAAAAAAAATCACTCAATATTTGAAAATTGACTATGAATAATTGTAGCCATTTGTAACTGAACCCATAACTAGAAGTTATTGTACGGGTCTTATGTAACAACTCGTGCTTTTTTCATTTGGTTATTGCACAGGATTGTTACGTCAGACACCATGCAATAAGATAGTTATTATATGGGTATATGAATAACCCAGTTACACACACGGGTTCATATTTAAATCCCGTGCCTTCAGCACGGAATATGAACCTGTGTGTAACTGGGTTATTCACACATACCCATACAATAACTATAATCAATAGAGCCTAATCACACTATGAGGTTTTTGCATTGCTACCACAGCCGCAGAGCCTAATTGCAATGCAAGACCCTTGTATTGCTATTATAGTTGTAGATACTATAAAAACAAGTTAAAATTCTATTTAGATTTTTTGTTCAGATTATTATTTTAAATAATGAGTATTTTCTATAATAAAAATTTAAACTTTTTTTATAGGGGGCTCAATCACCAAACATGAGGTTCTTGCATTACTTGTGGCAGTCATAGTGTCTAATCACATGAGTATAGATGCCATCTAAATAATTATAACCATTGATAAATTGGATATATCTAAAATTTTGTCCCAAATCCCAATTAATACAGTAAGTTTTGGACAAGTTTAATGGCTTTAACTAGTCTCAAATAGTGATTAATATTATAGACAGTCTCAAAGTTCAGAACCAAATAGGTTTGAACAGCAACTATACACATGAGGTCCTTGCACTGCTATCATAGCCATGGAGCCTAATCACAATATGAAGTCCTTGCACTGCATAATACAATATCAGATATAGTATACTTATCTCTAACTCCCTTTAAACAACTCAAGCGCCTAGTTATAAAATAAAAATTTGAAACAAAAGAAACTATTATATAATCTACTCTAAGCCATACCTTATCAATGAAAAAATATAATGATAATGCTTTCCTGCTAAATCTCATGTAATATTGTTTATGTATACGTTATTTACAATTTAGTTATATTTACAATTTAACAAATCAGAAAAATAAAAACTTATAAAGCACAAAACAATTGATGAAGCACAAGGTGAAAAGGTTTATTTAAAGAGATTCTTCAAATATACATATATTCAATAAGTAAACAGAGGTCTGTCTGATAGAATTTAAATGGTGCTGCTCACTGTAGCTAATTACTTGATAATAACAAGTACTGTATATATTTAAGATATGCTATAAAAAGAAAATAGTATATAATATTATTGTTATTAGATTTAATTAATAATACACATGAGATATATTAAAAACTCTTTCCGTAGATCACTTTACCAAATTAGAAACAAGAAGAAAAAACTTTCCTGCGACATTTTCTCCAATATTTATTAAGTAACCCAATGTTCATCCTCTAAGTAAAGTTACTCAGCACCCCAAGAACAACCTAAAGAAAATGCAATTTTTGCCAAAAGACCTTTCCTGGATAAGCCACTAGCAATAAACACGCTAAATAAAAAAAACAGTTTTTCAATCCCCCTGCAAAAGTGGTCCTATGGACCCTCAGTTTCCAAATAATCAAGAACAAGCTACAAACAGCATACTAAGAAAAAACAGTGAGAAGCCACAAGTTTCACACCTTGATGAAACTTCAGACCTCACCAAAAATATGGCTTCTGAAAGCTCCTCCTTCATTAGTAATTATTTTTTTTGACCCGCGAAATCTGCGCAACCCAAAAACACTGGTACTGCTAGCTTGCCCCACAGCCCAGGCACAGAACACACAAAAAACTTTTTAAACATCACTATCAAAGAATGGTCAAAACTCACATTTACTGTCAGCTTCTCCGTCCCAGAGCATGCTAATACATTCGTCTTCTTTGTCGATATTACCAAAACAGGAAAAATCCCAAACCTGACCAACTACCCATCTCAATAGATCTGTAACCACGAGGATCCCACCCAATCAGTTCTATTTGACCTTACAACACAAAAAACAACACTGTAAACATCAGCGCCAAACGTCCCAAATCTACACATAGTAATGACCTTACAACAATAATCAATTCCTACGAAAGCAACATGAAACTTTACACAAAAGCTAAGAGTAACGCAGACTTACCCATGATCCCATACAACTGTATCACAGACCTGGACTCAGATAATGAGTCAAACAAGAGCAATAATAAACAAGCTTACACAGCAATTTTCACAAAGCTTAACTCCTCACAAGACCATAGCACAAAACATACAAACACTAACGCAGGCACCAGTGACACTAATGCAGTACTACCTACAAACAAACCCCCTAACACTGATTCTTTCAACAGCCCCAACACTAATACTACCAAGATCACCATACCCAGACCTAGCACAACCACCCAGCAAATCATGCAACCGGTGCTCATTACACCTACCTCCAACTCTACCCCTACAGACACTACATCTTACCCTAGCTCAAACCCCAAAAGGCCCAGAAACCTGGCCAATATTTCACCACTCAATTCAACTGCCAACAAAGCCACCAAGGCCATAGTAGGCAGTACATCTACACCAGTTAGAATACAAGTAGACAGAGAAATAACCACAAGACCTACCTATAGCCAAATCACTCAAACCAGCCTCAAACTTCTCACCACTGATGCTCCAGAAGACGATATGGAATGGGCCTCAGAAGTATATCTTAAGATTACTACACCCATCAACACCTCCTTTGACACAGATCTTTGGTTATACGATGCAATTGCAAAAGCCCTTGAGACCCCAGAAGGCATCTACGACTTCACTAGCTACAAGCTAACTACTCACAACATGAAACATAAGCTACCAGAGGCAATTGCCCTCAAGTTCACCCACCAGGACACCAGATTCTTCACCACCTTTACATGTA
>CAJVPU010000316.1:0-19040 GCA_910591775.1 Dentiscutata heterogama | reverse complement strand
AAATTTGCAAAGAAAGTTTTCAAGCTCAACGACCTCGGATATGCTTTCAAATAATTTTTCGTAATTGGATACTTCTCAATATCTGTCAATTGCTCGTAACCACTTTGCCATACATTTATCTGTATTATGTACTCGTGAAAGTTTAAGAAGTTTTGAAACATCTTCGTCTGTTGTAAAGATGCCTGACGAATGACGAATCATTCGTCATTGACGAATGACGAAACCATTTCGTCAGGTGACTTTCAATTGACGAATTGACGATTGACGAAACCCATGACGATTGACGAAACCTATGACGAAATGACGAAACCTATGACGAAATGACGAAACATATGACGAAATGACGAAACCTATGACGAAATGATGAAATCTATGACGAAATGACGAAACCTATGACGAAATGACGAAACCTATGACGAAACTTGATAAGTTATTAAACAGAACTCGAGTTGTGTAGTAAAAAAAATGAAGCTTGACCAGCTCTAATCTCTACTATGTACTAACTTATTTTGAAAGATATAATTTATTATCAGGTTTTGATTATGGAACATTCCAGGTTTTCGATTCTGACAGATCGGTTTGGGGTTATACCTGTATACTGTAAATAAAAAAAAAAATAAAGAAAAAACTGAACAAACTCTACAAAATGGCGATAACAATTACGGAATTAGTAATAGCGATATACTAATTAAGATATTGATACCAAACATCATACAAATAAATATGTAGTGTGGCGTAATAAATTTAAAAAGTTTAAATAGACTCTTATTGAATAAAATCAGTTTTTTTTTTGATTATAAAAGATGCTGCCTAACATGTGCTAGTCATTTCTTGTCAAACCTTAACATAACCTTAACATGCAAATATAAAAAACTGAGTTTTTTTTTTAAATAAATCATTACCCGTAAGCAATACTTGTGTTAACAAAGGCAATGCTATTCATCCTAGTATTTCAGCTATTGAGGATTTGGTTTACACCAACAATTTATATACTTTACAGTTTTTTCATTCGTAATATTAAAAGAAAATCGTTAGATATTTTCCAGAAGATATATTCATGTCGTACCATTACACAATCATATAATTCCCGGATAGTTCTCGATCAAAATCAACAAATCAAAATATATATCTTTTATATGCGTTCTTGTTTTTTTTTTATCTTACATCAAAAAAAAGAAGCAAACAGTATGTCAAAAAAAATTAAACGAAAATTTAAAGCACCCGAAACTGAAAGAGAGGATTCATCAAGTTCTTTAACGTCTTCAGAATTTATTTCTGATACAAACACACCAAATAAAACAAACACTAGTGGACGGAATTTATCACCTGTTTGGGTATTTTTTCAGCGTGAAAAAACCTCATCGTCTGGACATTTTTCGGCAAAATGCTCTTATTGTACTGCTAAATGGTCAAGAGGCGAACCACAAAAACTTGAGGCTCATCTTGCATTAGAGTGTCCTAATGTGGATAGTGAGATTCGGCAAATTTATTTACTTCGCGTAGCTTGTCGTGATAATTTTGAAGAACAATCGGAAAACCTAGCCAGTTCAAAAAAAACAAAGTTAAACAATAATCTTGCAAAATATTTTCCACAAAAAATGGATGACTTATCTAAAGAGCGAATAAACTCTATAAATAGTTCATTACTCAAGGCATTTGTTGTCTGCGGTATCTCGTTTTCTATAATCGAAAACCCATTTTTTATCGACCTTCTTCAAAATTTGTGCCCAAGTTATCAACCACCATCAAGAGAAGTTTTATCAGGCCGTTTATTAGATCAGGAATATTCTAAAGTTATGATTAAACGTGAAACTATTATTGATGATTCTGAGAATCTAACGCTTGGTATATATTATACATATTTTACATATTTATTGATTCTAATTTATATTTATAATTTATTAAATTTATATTCTTTAAACATAGCACTGGACGGGTGGACGTCACCTAACAGAAATTCGATATACAGTTTTATGATTTTAACACCCATGCATAATAGGTTCTTATATACGCTAAATGATTTTTCTGCGCATTCACATATCGCTGAATTTCTTGCAGATAAAATCGATAGAATTTTAAATGAAATTGGATGTGATAAGTTTGCAGCAATCGTGACAGACAATGCTAGCAATGTAAAGCTCGCACGGCAAATTATTCACAATAAGCATCCAAATATTTTAAGTTTGAATTGTATCGCACATTGCATTAATCTAGTATCAAAGGATATTCTTAGTTAGTATAATTATAACAATTTATATATTTAATTAGAGATTTTATTAATATAAAGTTTTTTTTAGAGCATATATTTTCCTCACGACTTATAAAAGAATGCAATGAAGTCATAAAGTTTTTTAAAAAATCACATATGACAAATTCATATCTCTCTCATGCAATATCTGAATTAAAAATTTCTGGTGGTGGACTAAGAAAATTTATAGACACAAGATGGACTTCCGCGTATGAGTGTACATCATCTGTTTGTAGACTTGAACATGCATTTATCAAGGTACATATTTTTATTAATAGTTTAATTAAATATAAATATATAATAATTAAATATTATAATATATAGATTATGAATGATAATCCGGACATAATTTCAAACCGAGCTATAAGACAAATTTTAAGGCGACCAAATTTTTTTTCAGATCTTAAAATTTTGGTTAAGATCTTATATCCTATTCGAATGGCAATAATGAATTTAGAAGCACAAACAACAAATCTGGCAGACTGCTTTTTACAATTTGTTCAACTAGCAGCAGCGATTAAAAAAGTTTCAAATATACGAGCTAAAGGGTTTAAAAGCTATTGTGTAAAAATTTTTAACAAAAGATGGAGAGATTTTAATGCTGATAATTACTTGCTAGCATATTTTCTTCATCCAGGTTATCGTGGTATGTATTTCAGATTTTTAATAATTAAAATATATATTAGTTAAATTTAATTTAATTTTTTTACTAGGCGCGGGATTACGTGAACAACAATTTGAATCAATTGTAACAAATGCAATTAAAATATGGCAACAAGAAGGACATGACAAATATGAATGTGCAAATCTTGCTGCTCATATGCGATTATTTTATGAAAAAAAAAAAGGATTCCACTTGCCTTATTGTTTTGAAACTGATACGCCTTTGTTGTTGTGGTCAACTAATTATACTGGTGCTAAATCTGTTGGAAAACTTGCAATCAAGCTCTTCTCAATTACACCACACTCTGCTGATTGTGAAAGGACATTTTCATCATTAGGTTGGTTGTATGGAAAACGGCGACAACAACTTTCATTATCCCGAATTCAAGCCATGGCACAAGTTCGGTCTTTTTATATGTCTAATATAGAGAAAGAATTAGTTTTTTTTGGTAAAAAGTTATCTTATAATGATTTGCAAGAACAAGTAAAATCGGCAACTTTCTTGGTTGAAGATGATGAAGGTATTATTGAAGATGAAGATATTACTGATGACCCTGAAGAAGACGCGGTTGAATATGATTCAGAGATTATTGAACATTTTGATATCGAAAATATAGTATTCCTAAGAGACGAAATATTTCAAGATGGTGAATCGGATGCTGATAGTGAAGAATCACAAAGTGATAGATCTGATGAATTTAATGAGGATGAGATGGATGTTAATAATAAAATAGGGCAAGGTGAATTTGATTTTGATCCTACAGATTTAGCGGCAGATTTTATGAAAGAATGGAGTGATGAAATTGTTGATAATACTATAGGTGAAGAAGATATTGGCGATAATTCAATTATAGTAGAGAATGATAATGAGAATTCAGAATCTTTACCTATAGCGCTTCGAAAAACTTGTCGTAAGAACTTAAAAGATAATAGTTAAAGTCATATATTATCTTTTTATAGTGTGATTTTTTTGTTTTATGATAGTTAATCATAATTTTACCAATTATCAATCGTTCCAAATAGTTTCATTATTCATCGATAGTTTTATCAAAGTAACAACTTATTATCAGTTATAAATCTAGTATGTTTTATATATGTTTTATATAAAAATAATCGAGTTTTAGAAAAATTTAGAAGTGAATCGATTATATCTTGTTTATACTGTATTATCGTAATTTGCTAAATAATAAACAGGTGTTACTATAATAATATTTCTGCGCCTCAAAATCACAGCATTTCTTTATAATACCCCTGCCCTATAATCATCATTTTCCCTTACATAAATAATTAATTGATCTTACTTCCGATCGTCCTTACATCATCCAACCTTGTTACTAATTTTATCCTTGTCCCTTTCTTAATTTGTTTTTCTATACTTACCCTACGTTATTACCATATCTATAGTTATCCCGATTTCCATCAAGATGAAGTAAAAGTATTATGCTAAAGGGGCTTATTATTCCGCAAAACACGGTACTTCTGAATCGTTTTATCAAGGTTTATCAATTGTTAAAGGTTTGTCAAGGTTTCGTCAATTCGTCATATGTTTCGTCAATTCGTCATAGATTTCGTCAATTCGTCATAGATTTCGTCAATTCGTCATAGGTTTCGTCATTCGTCGGGGGTTTCGTCAATCGTCATGGTTTCGTCATGACGAAACCATGACGAAACCATTTAGTCATCGCAAAAATAATTTCGTCAGGCATCTTTAGTCTGTTGGTAACGTATTATGTGACATTGAAATATTAAAGAGAGAGTTAAATCAAAACAAAATCGCTCATTTTATCATTTATATATATTCATCATTTGAATTATCAGTTCTTATTATTTATTAATTAAAAATCAAAACAAAATCACTCATTTTATCATTTATATATATTCATTCAAATTATCAGTTCTTATTATTTATTAATTAAAAAAGTTTATTTGGGCAATAATATGGTTCCGTCAGTGTATACGTCATACCTACCGGATAAACTAGTTATCTGGCATGATGTGATGGATACATGGGTATTCGACAGGATGATAGCAACGCACGTGGCCTTCGGCCACGTGCTTTTGCTATCATCCTGCCGAATACCCATGTATCCGTCACATCATGCCAGATAACAAGAAATTATTGCATGTGAATTAAAAAAATTACTATGTACCTATAGTTATTTTCTTGTGACGATTAATATCACGTAATTTTGTTTGCAGCGCTAGTCGTTACGTAAGTAAATGACTATTCAAGCAATACGTAATAGGTATAGGTGACTACAAGAACAAATATTAGCGTTAACAGTTCATGTTTTTAGAATTATATATTTATGCTGTAGTTAATAAAAATGTATCAGATATTTGAATGAGTACTCTAGCTATTATGGAAGCGGGTAACGTGTGTTACATCTAGATTTGAGAGAGCGATAAATGGGTTGTGCAGATTAGCCTCGGGCTTAGCATAAGTCATGCGGGATGAGTGTTTTATGAGGGATTCAAGGGTTAATGATAGTTGGGATTTAAGGAAAGTATAATCATTGTATTTGTTGAAGTGTATATGTTATTCCTTTAACCCGCAACTTTAATTTCTATCTTCGTCTCTCTTATTCCATCATCTTCTGCTATTCCTCCCATTTATAAATTATTTGATTACATTTATACAATCCCATCCTTTACTGATTTAGATACATTCCATTATGAATCTTTCAATATGCGATTATGACACAACTTTTAAATATAACAAAAATTACCGTAACATTTCTCTCCTCTTTCAATGGTAATCATAGAAAACCTTTATTTAAAATAAAATTCTACTGCCTCTCTTGGCACATCTGTGCATTGCTAGCCTTGAGCACACTGCCTCTTTTCTTACACATGATAGTTGTGACCATGTTTTTTTTTGTATTGTGTTATGTGTTTTAAATCTGCATAAGACTATTATAAATTGTTATATTCTTAGTAATTTGGCTCTATCTCTTTTTTTTTTTTTAATTATATATTTAAAGATGTTAGTGAAATTAAACTGTGAAATAATTTCACTAATTCACAAACCACCAATCAGTGATTATATAACTGGTGTAATTAGTGTAATTGGTAAAATATTGGAATGTAAAATGGTAACAATTAGTGAAATGATAAAATTGGTAAAACAAAACAATAAATTTTGGGAATGTTATTTTCCGCACCCCTTGGACGTCTATCAATAGAAGCTGCATTGAAGATTGTTTTTAAATTTGATCGAAGATATCTCGACATCTCGACATCTACTGACCAAATTCGATGAACTTTTTTTTTTAATTTTAGAAATTACCAGAATTTGAATAAAAAAAGTTCGGCAAATTTGGTCAGGTGGATGTCGAGATATCTTCGATCAAAGTTTAAAAACAATCTTCGATGCAGCTTCTATTTGATAAACGTCCAAGTTTTTACAAAACTTTGATCGAAGATATCTCAACACGCTCCTGACCAAATTCGATGAACTTTTTTTCTTTTAATTGTAGAATTCACAAAAATTCGAATAAAGAAAGGTCTATCGAATTTGGTCGGGCGGATATCGTGATACCTTCGATCAAAGTTTAAAAAAAATTAAAAAAAATATTAAAATGATCATTAAAAAAAGGTGTGGAAATAACAATCCCCTAAATTTTATATTATACTGTATTTTAAATTAACGATGCCCAGGTTCAATTCCATCGATCAATCCGGTTTGGACTTTTTGAGATGAGTTAGATCATTACTACTTTCGAGGACGACAGATTTAGTTAGTTCTAAAAGAGACGCAGTTGAATTTTGCTTCTCGGCAAATTGCATTTCCATATCGATATATTTCAGCGTCGTACGTACATACGTACTGCTTTATTGAACAAGGTAAAATTTATTTCATTGTTTAAGTCAAAAATTTTATACTTTTTAGGTTTTTGGTCAAAAAAGGTCATTACCTAGTTTGTAAATTATACGCAAATAAATAACAAGCTTGATCAATTTTTTGTCTAATAAATTGTTGACAATAATGGAATCAATTTTGTATAAATCTAATGATTTCTTTGATGAAATTATTAACGAATGGTGTAATTTCTATAATGAAATTGTTGTAATTTGTATAATGAAGAAAGAATTAAAGGCAAAAATACAAAATTAACTCTTGAAATCATTGAAAAGTTTCTAATAAATAAAAATCAGAATCTAGATGATATAATGAATTGGGGCTTGAATTTTCAAACCGATTCTACATTTTATTGTATTCTTGGAAATTGTTATCGTTTTGGTAAATGGGTTGAAAAAGATGAGCAAAAAGCGTTCATCTATTATCAAAAATCTGCTGAGATGGAGCATTTTGATGGGTTATTTAATCTTGGGATTTGCTATAATACTGGGATTGGAGTCGAAAAGGATGAACATAGAGCATTCATTTATTATAAAAAATCTTCAAAAGTAGAAAAATTAGTTAATCATCAAAATTTGGTTATGATGCTACATGCTTTTAAAACGACCAAAATTGGTTATCATTACGAAAATGCAATTGGAGTTGAAAAAGATGAATATAAAGCGTTCGCTCTTTATACGGTAAAAGTTCTGCCGAAATGAATCATATTCGTAGTATATTTAATCTCGGACAATGTTATCGAAATGGGACTGGCGTTGAAAAAAATTACGATAATGCATTCAAATACTATCTGAAATCTGCGGAAAGGGGCATGCTGGTGGAATGTTTTATGTTGGATTTTGTTATGATTATGGTCTTGGTGTCAAAATGGATAAATATAAGGCGTTTAATCACTACCAAAAATCTGCTGAAATGGGATGGGGTACTGGAATATATCAAGTTGGCTATTGTTATCAAAATGGAATTGGCGTTGAAAAGGATGAAAATAAAGCAATATTTTATTATGAAAAATCTTTTGAGAAAGGATTTCCACGTGGAGCATATGAACTTGGTCGTTGTTATGAGAATGGAGTTGGGGTTGAAAAAGATGAACACAAAGCATATTTATTTCCAGAAATCTGCTGAGGGAGGGTGCACTGACGGAATGCTTCATGTTGGAAACTGTTATTATGAGGGAATTGGCGTTAAAAGAGACGAAAATAAGGCGTTTATTTATTTTCAAAAATCTGCAGAAAAAGGAGATCCTTGTGCAATTATTAAAGTTGGCAATTTTTACCTAAATGGGATTGTTGTTGAAAAGAATAAACAAAAAGCATTTATTAATTATGAAAAAGCTGCTGAGATGGGAAGTCCTGTAGGAATGTTTATTCTTGGCATGTGTTATGAATGTGGATTTGGTGTTAATAAAGACGAATATAAGGCATTTATTTATATCAAAAATCCGCTGATATGGGGCACAAAGAAAGAATGTATCGCCTTGGAGATTGTTACTATGATGGAATTGGCGTCGCTAAGGACCATCACAAAGCATTCATCTATTATAAGAAATCTGCTGAAACGGAGCATGTTGAAGGTATTTTTAAGCTTGGATATTGTTATCAACTAGGAACTGGAGTTATGATGGATAGATATAGTGCATTCAATTAGTTTAAAAATCCGCTGATATGGGGCACGGTCAAGGGGCATATAGTCTAGGAGATTGTTATTCTAAGGGGATTGGAGCTGAAAAGGATAATCATAAGGCGTTCATCTATTATCAAAAATCTGCTGAGATTGGGTATGTTCCTGGAATGAAAAAAGTTGGTGATTGCTATCGAAATGGAATTGGTGTGATAAGGGATTTACAAAAAGCCGAATATTGGTATCAAATGTAATATATATATATTTTTTTAATGTATACTTATTTTTTGCTATATATACAATTTGTTAATGAATTCAAATATTAATTAGGGAAAAAAATATAACATTCGGTAAAACATCAGGTAACTTCTATTGTTTTCTATTGTTGCATCTCATAATGGTTCAATATATAGAATATAGCACCGGAAGTGTTATATAATAAAGCGTATAGTACAGCGTCTGATGTATATTCTTTAGGTATTATTGCTTACGAAATTGTATCAGGTCTTCCGGTATATCATGACATTCCATATGATATCAGTCTTGCAAATAATATTTATAATGGTTTACGTCCAATTATTCCAACAAATGTACCAAAATTAGTTAAGGAACTTATAACTAAATGTTGGGATGCTCAACCAGACAAAAGACCAACTTCTAAATATGCATCCGAAGCTATAAATATCATTTTAAACGATTTATCAACTGAAATAGTTACACAAATAAATTCTGATGAAACAATTGAAAATTTTTTGGAATCTAGCAAATCGATCTCAGCTCACTTCAAGATACACCCTGAAGCCATTTATAATAGCAGAAAATTTAATCCTCTATCATGTAAAAATGTCGATAATTTTGACCAATCCAATCATCTAGGTAATAGCTACTTGTGTTACTGTATATTAACTTCATTTAAATCTATTTTAATTCTGTTTTTCTTAATAAAATTTCTCAATATAAAGGTATACAGGAAGAGCAAGAAAACGATAAAAGTTTACTAATTATTGATCCACTCATCTCACAAGATGATAAAAAAGAAGAGTGTAAAAAATTTATTCATTCTCAAAAGTCTGCCAAGATGGAGAATTTTGAAAAAACAGGTCATCTTGGAGCTTATTATCAGTTTGGGTATGGAATAGAAAAGGATGATCATAAAGCATTCTTGTATTATCAAAAAGCTGCTAATATGGGAGATTCAACATCAGTATTTCTAATTGGTGCTTGTTATCTCGCTGGAACTGGAGTTGAAAAGGATGAACATAAAGCATTCATTTATTTTCAGAAATCTGCTGATATGGAAAATTCAGACGGAATAGCTTGTCTTGGACATTATTATGAAGAAGGGTTCGGAGTTGAAAGGGATGAACAAAAGGCATTCATTTATTATAAAAAGTCTGCTGAAATGGGGAATATTTATGGAATATATTATCTTGGACGTTGTTATGTTGAGGGAATAGGAATCAAAAAGGATGAACGTAGTGCATTCAATTATTTTAAAAAATCCGCAGATATGGGGCTTGACTTAGGAGTGGGCTGTGTTGGTTATTGCTATCAAAACTGAAAAGGGAATTGGTGTTGAAAAAAATGAACATGAAGGATTCATTCATCTTAAAAAGGCTGTTGACATGCACGAAGATAAACATGAATATGAGTCATTCGTGAATAATACTTATAAACTACCTTTCAACATAGGGGTTGCCGCATTTAATGTTGCCTGCAGTTACGAAAACGGAATTGGAGTTAGAAAAGATGAAAATAAGGCATTTATCTATTATGAAAAATCTGCTAGTATGGGATGTATTGATGGAATATCGAATTGGTTATTGTTATCGGCACGGAATTGGAATTGAACAGAATAAACGTAAAGCAATCGATTATTATCAAAAAGCCGCTGAAATGGGACATGCTGACGGTACATTTTATCTCAGCCAATGTTATAATAAAGGAATTGGAGTTAAAATAGATAAATTTAAGTCCTTCAGTTATTTATTAAAATCTGCCGATATGGGACATGTCGATGGAACGTATCATGTTGGAGTTTTTTATGATAATGGTATTTGAGTTGAAAAGGATAAAAATCAAGCATTTATTTATTATCAAAAATCTGCTGAAATGGGGCATGCTGTGGGAACACATAGTGTTGGATATTACTATCAGTATGGTATTGGAGTTGAAAAGGATGAACACAAAGCATTTATTTATTATCAAAAATCAGCTGATTTGGGACTTGCTGATGGAATGTTTGCTCTCGGAGGTTGTTATCAAAATGGGATTGGAGTTAAAAAGGATGAACATAAATCATTTATTTATCATCAAAAGTCAGCTGATATGGGGTATGCTGAAGGAGCATTTAACACAGGATACTGTTATGCTTGTGGAAATGGAGTTGAAAAAAATAATCGTAAAGCATTTATATATTATCAAAAATCTGCTGAAATGGGTGACCGTGATGGAATGTTTACATGAGAATAAGACCTTCGTTTAAAATTATGCTATTGTGACGGCTGTGATTTTTAAAACCTTCATCCAAAATAAAACTATCGTGCAAACTAAGAGATTTATCTTTAAATGATATAAAATTTAAAGTGTACCCGAGGAAATAACAATAATTACTAGTGAAATAATGAACATGGGCCGGGGCATTATTGTAAGATTTTTTTTTTTTTGATTATGTAGAATATGTAAAAACGGAATAATTAATAATATATAATTTGGTATTATACTTGACCTCGTTAATATCAACCTCTTTTAATAAAAATTGGGTTCAAGCTATATAAGTAATTGTCCTTTGTTATCAGTACATAGTGTACAAATTGAAATTGGCTAGTTAATAATATATCAATTACTGTACACTACTAATATTATTTAATTCATATTATAAAGGTAAATTAAATACACTTGACTCTTATTAGTATCAACCTATATGGACTAGATAATTAATGTTGGTATCTGGAGAGTTTATATGTTTATATTTCAAAATCTTGATTATAAAACAGCTTTTGTGGTTCTAACAAAACATTTTTGCAAAATTTTAGTATAAATTATACCTCATTCAACTCTAAAACTAACCTTAAAACTGGATTACTTTAATTGTAAATTATTAATTATTTGTGTATAAACACTATACGTAAACTAATAAATTTTCTATTAAATGTTATTATTTAACAAAAAATTGATTTTTTTTATCTAACCTATTTTGAATAATTTATTATTAAAATAATTATTTTAAAAATAATCTTAACATATTTAAAAATTATTAAATTACAAATCTTAAAATTAAGATTTATACTACTTAAATATTTTAAAAATTAAATTAATTTTTAAATTAAAATTTTATAAAATGCTAGTACGTACTAGCCGATGTTTTATACAGAAATATCACTTTACATAATTTAAATTTGGAATTGGCAAGAATATCACTGGCTAAAGCTTTATACAAAAATAATTTTTACCTAATTTAAATTTAAATCTTAATAAATTGGGTGGCTTGACTGGAAAAGAGCTGGCTAGTGCTTTATTTAATCTAAATTTACGAGTAATGATCTAGGTAAATTAACAGGAATGCAAAATATCAACTCATTTTGATTTGAATCAGGAAAAGAACTGGTGATATTTTACGGCTTGACTAATTAAATTGGCTTACAATACGTAACCTAGATGAATCAGTAGTATATATACAAAAATATCACTTTATAAAAGACTTGGGTGACTTTTCAACAGTAAAACAGTAAAAGCGATGTCTGAAGCTTTATATAAAAACATTACCTTGACTAATTTAAATTTAGATTGGAACAATGGCTGCTATTTGCAATGTAGATTTAAATTATAGCGAATGACATAATGGAAAGTAATAGATCAGACTTTGTGTTCATTATTTCTGACTAGATGATCAATTTAACTAATATTACATAATTATATAGCAAGTATATTACTTTTATTCTTAATTTTGAATTTTCAGCTCCTGATATCTAACAGTGCCTGTTTTTCGAGTTAAGTAGTAATAAATTAGATGAATTGACGGGAAAAGTGTTCGCCAAGGCAAAATACAGACTTTATTATGTGGTAATAAATCACAAAAGAAAGCGCTTGTTAAGATTCTATGGGAAATACTAATAATCATTTCTAGAGCCTTACGTGAAAATACCATTTTAATTTTAAAAAATAGTATTAGTTTTACTTGTAAAAAAAAAAGCGATTTATTTTTTTCGAAATGATACTTTATATAAATTAATTTTTATAAATAAAATCAATTTTTATAAATAAATCAGAAAATTTTTTTATTTAAACAATATATGTTATTATTATTATTCTTTCTCGTTATTATCCCAGTTTTTTATTTAGGCAATTAAAAGTGAAATCCATAAATTACGCTAATGTTATACAAAATATTATAATAAAGCCTGTGCTGCTTTAAATGATTTATTAATAATATGATTTATAATTTCGTCTAAATTCATAGTAATAGCGGTATGGACAAATCCAGGTACTTTTGCTCTTTGAACACCAACCCATTCTAAAGGTGGTGTAGCATCTCCTAGATAACGCAGTTGTGGTTCTAATTTCACTGGTTCTATTGGATTATATATTATAATATCCGTATTTTTAACTTCTTTTAAATCCTCGTTATCTGACGATGGCAATTCTATAGTCGGTGCTGCATGTGTTGTTGCTGGAGATTGTGGCTGATTTCCTATGTTAGATGTACCGGGTGTATTAGGTGACTTTGGAACATCATTACTATTCTTAGTACCATTCTTTTTCAATTGTTCTTTGTATAAAGCTGACAATTCTTGAATATATCTAATTAATCCAAAATTTAACGCAACATCAACTTTTCCGCCAAAATGTACTTCAAATTTGTGATCAACGGTGTTACTTTCCATCTTTTGTGTAGTGTCCATAATTAAATTTGTATTAGGAAGAGTAAATATATTCTTCGAAGATGCAGCCTCAACATGTTCAAACCATTTCTGAAGCGATAGTTCATTATCATCCTTGAGTTTGAGTTTCTTGCATGAGCTTTTTAATAATGCAATGCCATTGAGACGCATATTAAGTTCTCGATGAACTAGTTCATCTTTAATGGACTTATTCATATCCAAAATAAGTCCATCAAATTTCGTCTGCAAACAGTCTATATCATAAAAGTTATTTGGATATATTGTTAAATATGCTTTATCCATCGCAATCGTGATCTTTCCAATTGGGTGAACTGTTAATCCTCCAACCAACACCTCTTTGAAAGTCATTATGATATCAGCTTTCTCGCGTGATAATTTATCAGAATTCGAATCATGTGATAAGGTCTCAATATTTGAGCTGTTAAATTTAGAATCTAAAATTGCAGTAGCAGCAGATGATTGTTTTTCTTCAACCAATGCCAAAAGTTTGTTCAACATATGAAGAATTGTAGGTATGGTTTTTATGGTAGCAATTGCCTGAATTTGTCGTAGTGATATTTCTGCATGAACTAATACGGAGGCATAGGAGGCATCAGAATCATCGGAGACATTTTCCGGTGATACAATTTCCCAATTATCTATAAGCTTGAATTTCATCGGGTCTACGTCCAGCACTATGATTTTCTGAAATTCATATTCAAAAGTTGATTGAATTCTTTCTGTTTTAAATAACAAATTTGTCACGCTGGTTTTACTGTCTTCTTTTGAGTGTGGTGGAACTCCAAGTACTGTGGAAAAAGTAAGTCCGGCAATACTTGCAGATCCAATAAGACGTCCTTCACATTTAATATTAAGAACGTCTGTGGACGCAATAAGCCTTTTTTGGGCGCCTGGTATATTCTTTGTACGAACTTGAACATTTTGAGTATCGAACAAAACTTTCCCAATTGCTTGACCAAGATCACTGGATAAATCCAGTCTATTCAATTTTACAAAAGCATAAAATGAATATGGCTTGACTTTGGGTTCTTCATCATAAGATGGCGAAGGTGAAGACTGCCTTTTATTACTTATGAAATCCCCACTAATATGTTGAGACAATTGTTGTTGAGGAGTTCCTTCGTATAATTTTGCAGCTTGATCAAACCATATAATCTTGAGAACTAACAGATCCTGCAAATAGCGAATATTTAAATCTGCGGAAATTTGAGGAAGTTCCACTATAATTGATATAGAGTCATCAGAAACGTTCTCGCTTCGCCTGCTCATCATTGTTGCATTAAAGGAGATATCTTTTATTTCGGCTTTTACACAATCCTCTGGTGAGAAAGCATGTCGAATATTTCCTGATGCACCACTTATTTTGCCAACGCATGTAACGCTCTGACTACCTTCTTCTGCACTGCTTGAAGATATAAGAAAATTTCCTTCCTCCCAATTGAAGCGACAAAAAACTTTGGATATAGGTTTACAACTTAATTCAAAAGTAGTATGTAAAAGTTTGAAATGAAATGTTATGTTTAAACCCTGAATCGGTGATTCGCTTTCTTTAACAGCAATAGCTCTTTTATCGCTAGATTGCTGAACCCCTATTTTAAGCCCATCAATAATGTCCTTGAAAAATGGCACTAAAGAGGGAAAAAGTATATTTTCACTTGGATGAATTACAAGTTCAACATGTAAACGTCTTGTCAAAGAACTATTTTCATTGAAATTATGAATTACATTTTCACTCAAGAATGTTCGGTATATTGTATTTATGCTGAGACCAGGAATAATAATAGTATCTATCCCATGTTCCTGTATTGTCACGTCATCAAAATTAACATCTAAATTTAACTTTGGAAGCGAAGCGATGCTGCCGCGAGAACCCCTAGCTGATCTTGACTTATCGGACAATTTGCTTCCAGTAGGTCTTCTACTGTGATTTCTGGAGAAATAATTTTTCGGATATAATCTTATTGTTCCACTTTTAGCAGTAAATGCGACCTCAAATTCCAAATCAATAACATCTATATCCTTTTGTAAGTCGTTATTATTACCTACACTTACTGGCTTTTGTTCAGATCCCGAATTTAAATTTGATTCAGCCGCAAATGTTTCTAATCGTTCTCGGCTTGCAGCGTAAATTTCACCAAGGCAATTTATGTGTGTAACAATATTACTAGCAATATCCATTTCAAATCCTTCAACTCGGGATTGAATATCAAATTTTTTCTTATCTGTAGTGCCGGAGCTATACCCTTCGCACGAAATTTCTGGAAAATAAACTCGATTCAGTTTAGAATGGACATAAGAAGAAAAGAATTCTTCTTTTCTTTGATCAAATTCCGATACAAATTGAAAGCATAGGTCCTTAAGTGTTGCATGATTGGATTTCCACTTTCTCGTTATGAAATTCATTGAAGACGCAGAAAAGATAAATGCTGGTACGTGTGACGATTCACCCGAATAATTATTCATGGCTGTAGAAATAGAGTTTTCCTTTAAATCTAACGGAAGTGCAACTGCAAATTTCATAATTTCAAGCGATAACACTTTTTCATTTAATAAAGTTTTACTCTTCGACTTATATTTCGGCATTTCTATATTGAATGATTTCCACAATCGTCGCGTACTTTCAGCCAATTTATTGATTTCGGACGATTTCAGATTTTTTCTACGTTCTAATTCTCCACTATAATATGCATATACGTCCATAAGACGACCCAGTGCAATAGGCTGCATCACAGCATTAGCTTTAGTTAATTTTAAAAAATATGATTCTGTAATATCTATGGTATCCTCTAATGTTGAGTTTTGTTGCTGCTGTTTACTCTTAAAATTTTGTAATTCTAAATCAATTATAATATATGCTATCCGATATTTCTTAACATCATCGTCCGTAGTTAATTGTCCTCCAATTCTTTTATTATGATTAAGCGAGAGTGAAAATTTCTTTGCAGAGAAAAACCATTCAATTTTCGTCGATGTGGCATCTTCAGGCCTAAGTATATTAGTAATATGTCCATTTAGAATGTTTGTTTCGAAAAATCCAATTGCAGTAGGACTCTCGGCAGATATTTGTAGTCCTCGAAGAGATATTTTAAGATTATAGTATAATTTGTCTTGTTTACTCGAATCTATTTGTACGACCGAAGAACTCTTGTCCTTGGAAGCAGCTTCACGTGCCCTTAGTTTCTTTGACGAAAAAACAAAGACATCTAAAACATCATTAAATTCATTTCCAAGAAGTGATTGTGCCGTTAATAAATTGTCAATTATATTCACATTCAAACTCAATTGCACAAAATCTAAGGTAACTGTTGACTCCAACTTTAAATGTTTTGGAACAATATTTGATGTCGACCCTAATGAAATACTAGACGCAGACCCAACAGGACTAATGTTCTTTTTGATGATGACATTAGCATTTTTACTAGGTTCAAATGGTTTTATTTTGCCAGTTGCTCTTATAGCTGGTATGGTGAATGCACCTTTCTGTAAATTATCATCAGGTTCCTCCATAATGGATTTTTCATTTTGACTCGATTTACTTGGACGAGTCACAGTCACAAAGTGAATCTCTTGTTTCGCCAATTGACCCAAATATTTTGTCAAATTTCCGCCATATAAAAAGTTTCTCTGTTCCAAAATCATAAGAAAATCCCACGCATCATAATGAAAACGAAGAGATGGGAGCAACTGAGTCTGTAAAATAAGCCTTTTTAGCAGAAATTGAAATTTAAGATCAAAAGTATTTCTTTTATCATTCTTTTCAACAAATCGAACGTTGTGCGGTGTTGGAGGTCTATGTATTTTCCTTTGTTCTTCAAATTCATCTTTTAAGTTTTTATATAAAAAGTCATAACTAGGTAAATTTTCCTCTCTCCATTCTTCGACAAAGTGATAAAGTTTGAGAAGACTTTGCGGCAATTTTATTGAAATAGATTGGAGTGATAAAAAAACATTCAACACCTTAGGTAATTCAATATCTAATCTACTCTTTGGGCGACTAAGGATTGGAGAACTGATAGCTATACTAGAATCTACGCGCGTAAATTCAATAGATAATAAAGTATTTGGACCAGCAGAACTGGATATCTTTTCTTTGATATTGATTAAAATATTTCCAATTCCTCCAATAGCAGAAAATATTAAACTTTTTGAACCTTTATTACCACTACTCTTTGATGCAGGATGCATAGTACTCTTGTTAATCGACACACTTTCCAATTCTGACTTTTCAGCAGAACTCAAAGTTTTTTGATTATGTAGCCAAATCGAACTGTTAATGTTGGATAATTGGATAAGTGCAATTAATTTTTGTGCAGAAGCTGTTATTGAAATTTTCTTAATTATCATTATCCCTTGAACATAGATATTCACTCGCGATAGTAAATCTTTAACTTGAAGTGTATCTTTCTGCTTTACATCATTAAGCTTGACAAGATTTAATTCGTTCATACTAGCAATAGATCTAGCTGGCTTGTGTTTATGATGAGTATTGGACGAAGAGGAAGTATCCTCATTCAAAGTTGGCGGTAACTCCTTACTTGATAAAGATTCAAATTTAGATCTGAAAATTCGATGCACCTTGAGCCAATGTTTGGCGAAAGCAAGCATGTCCGGATTCACATCTATACCAATCTGTTCCACGCCACATCGCATAGTAATATTCAAATCTCCAGAAAACATTTGATGAGGAATTTGAGATTGCCCTGAAGTTGTGCTAAATGATCCAGGACCTGTGTTTGATCCAAAAGATGATAAACTGTCATCTTGATAAGTTGTTTCAAAATCAAGCACTATGGGCCCTAGTCCTACAGAATTTTCACGTTGTGATTCCCATACTGACACTGAAACGTTTCCAATTCTTAATTTGAAGCAATTTAATGAAGCCTTTAAAAATGGAAGAACATCTTCAACAGGGTTATTCGATGAACTTAAATCCTTTGTTGGTTGCCGAAAAAGATCCGTAAAGAGTCGACAATTTGATACATTTTCTATTTCCCAATTCCTCCACTGTGAGAAAACATGTATCACCTGCTCATACATCTCATTTTGATTCAAAGATGGATGATCAGAAGAATTCAAAATTCCTTGCAATTTTTCAAGTTGGTCTAATTGCATATGTTTCTTAACATATCTAAGACGACCAAGCATTTTCCATCCATCATCATTTTTTAAATTTTTTGCACTTAAACGAAGTACATGAGATGGTGTTGCTAAATATTGTGGATCACTAGTTACTTCATTAGAATGTTTTGCAATTTCATGAACTAAGATTTGCGTTTGCCGAATTCTATGTGTTTCAAATTTTTTCAATATATCTGAAAGATCCTTAGCAAATACAAGCCACCAATATATTGCCCCGGTTAAAATTTCAGGTGATTGATTAATAAAACAACTAAAAACATTATCAAGATCAAATGAAAAATTATTTGATTTAATGCCACCAGTCCATTTTAATTTAAGTCTTTCTAACGAAATATTTAAGACTACAGGATCATTATTTAATTGTTCAGATGAAATAAACCCAGTTTCTTTAAATTGATGCATATTCTCGGGAATTCCAAAAATACCAATGGTATTTGACCCAGTAACAAAACGTACATTTAATCTTAATGAATTAAATTCTAAATTAGCACCAGATTCAACTAATTTTAATGATCTTTCAAAATTTTTTAAATTTTCTTTACAATCAAAATTTTTATTTTGAAATTTTATTAGACCGTTCATTAAAATCTTATCTATAACAAGGTCA
>CAJVPU010000315.1:0-19053 GCA_910591775.1 Dentiscutata heterogama | reverse complement strand
ACATGTTTGACACCAAACTGTGATGTATCATATCTTCACACCAGAAATTCTAAATGGTAAAGTTTAAGCATAGCAAGATGCAAGATTGAATTTATTCAATGGTTATAAAATTTGATTATTCAAGAAAAAAAATTTTTTTTTTTGTAATTCTATTATTAAATTATCAGGTTGTGGTAATGGAGATGAATTCAATTTTGAATGATTATAATCTCTCAAGAATTCTTATTTCTATTAATCCCAGTCCTGAATGACCACCTTCTTCGTAGTAATCATTATAAGCCAATCCATCTTCATTTGCATTAATGTTTCTACTATCTTTATCATCATCATCATCATCATTATCATTATCATTTAATTCTTCCTGACTTTCAATTCCTCTTCTCAGATTTGTTTCATTCGTAACTTTTATAAATTCAAAAATCAGATCATTTTCGGTTCTGTTGATCATGTTAGAAATCCCATAGCACTTGAAGAACTTCCTGATCATGTTAATATCAACAGCTTCCCAAGTCTCTTTTACCCAAGTAGCAGCCAAAAGATATGAAGAACATTTCATCTTGCCAGTTTTAGTGTATTTTTTGATTCCTTTATCTATCTATTGATTATAAAGATTTTGTATCTTTTAATAAATAAATAATAAATAAATAAATAAAAAGCAAATAAAATAAAATAAGCTTAAAATTAGATTGTTAGATGTGAGAAAAATTTAGATACAGTATAATCAATAAGCATAATTTTCTAATATTCACTCTAATTCTAACATTACAGTTAACTATGAGATATAATGAGCCTTTATATAATAAACACTGATTATAATAAACTCAAAATTTTAAAATTTCATAATAGTTTAGAATAAAAAGTGCTATCCTTAAAAAAACATAGTAATTTTCCATATCAACTCTTTTTTTCAGAATTATCAGTTTGTTATAGAATGAGTTGACTTATATGATTTTACCTTTGATTTAAACGATTTATTCATAGAAACGTCAAGAGGTTGTAAGCAAGATGTTAGATCACTGGAAATTAAAGCCAAGTCAGTATTTTTTTGTCCAAAATGACTTATTACAGAGTCTATTGTGTGACTAGCGAATGAATCCATAATTAACAAAGAATGTGGGTTATTTTCGTATCATGCTCATCATGTCCAAACATTTTCCATCTACCTATAAATAACAAATTAAATAAGTAATAAATAAGTGCTAAAAAAAACAATGCTGCAATAATTAATGTCACGAATGATGCTGAAATCGTATGATGCTAAAATTTGAATCAACGATTTTTAAAAATTTTTTGAATCTTTTTTGTTGGCTTTTTTTTTAAAGTTAAAAGGTTAGAGTTATTAATAAAAGAGTATGGGTAGATTTTGATAAAGCTTATATTTTCAAATTAAGCCTTCAAATTCAATTTCAGCATCATCTGCAGCAATTAATTGTACCAGTAACATGTATTATAATTGCCTAATAATTATACTCACTATAATATTTCATTTTCATTCATCCATTCTGAAGGATTCGCATATACAATAATGCCATCAGGAAATTCTTTATGAGGTACCTTAACTAGTTTAAAAATTATTAATGGGGGTAGTTTAGTACTATCGGCCAAACATGCCAGAACAACAGTAAAAGTTGAACATTCATGCCCAGTTAATAAAATTGATATGGTCTTGTTGCCTCTTTCTGCAATTGTGGTAGTGCTTAACATGCTAAAAGCTACAGCAGTTTCATCCATATTACCAATTAAAGAAAGAGGATAGTTGTAATTACACCGTTTAAAGAGCACAAGAGACAAAAATTCATTTTGATCCTCAATATAGCTCTCAGAAAGATGTTGAGCAATGGTAGTCTATCTTCTGTTTGCTAAATTATTCCTAGATATAAAGCCATCTACCTACTTTTGTGAAAGTTTATGACTTGCTATTTTCTCATATTTATTTCGATAATGAGACATAGCACACAGAGAGTGAGCTTTGGCTTGAATTATAAACCAGCTTACGACTTTTTGCTAAGATCTTAAAACCATTCAATTAATTCAGCTTCAAGTTTAGGATACCTTGGCTGAGCCCCATGTGACAACTTTTGAATATAATGTGCAGCTTTTATAAGGTCTGATTTTTTGGTTATCCAATCTTGAAGTTGTTTCAGTTCTATTTGAAATTTATCAGCAGTCGAATGTTTACTATGTCCTTTTTCATAATATGCAATTATCATTAGTTTTTCATGCGCTGACCACATTCTTTTGTTCTTTTTCGTCACTTGAGCACATTGAGATTTAAAGTTTCCACGGACTATCTTTTTTTTATATAGTATAATGCTTGATTCTGTGAAGTTTTACTAGTAATGATATTGTTGTAGCTTGGTAGTTATTGCGTTATTGCAGATAGTGGTGTTACTGCAGAGTGCTTCTGCTAATGCCTTGTCTCTTTCCAAACCAAGTTTATTTAAAGAAGTTAAAGTGGCTTCTTATTCTGTTTCAATACTAATACTTAAAGAAAAAAATTTTATTCTTAGTATATAAGAAGTTTATTGACTTTTTTTTATATCGTATCTTGTATTACTTAAAATATGTCGTGTATAATATCCCTATATACAATATCCCCCCTAATAAAATATCCCCTAACAAAATACCCATTACTGATCAAGATACTCACAGATATTTTGTAAGTTTTTTTTTGGATAGATTGTATTGTACCCAGGTACTTTGGTTAGTGCATTATGGTACATGAAGCAGAAAAATTTATTATTAAATACTACAAAATTAATATTCTCTCTTCTTTAGATAACTCTCTTTTTCTCTCGCAAACTCTAAAAACTCCTCAACTTATAGTTTACTTTTTTAGTAATTTCTTCTATAGATAATATTAATACAGCTACTACTTCTAAAATAATGATATCCTTCACTAATAGTGGGCTCTTGTTGAAAGAGAATGATATAAGTAGGTGAGTAGAAATGCATATTTATGTGAAGAACCAGGTTTATGATAGCTGGACCCAACATACAAGACAGGCTATAGTATCCTGCACAGCTGTAAGAACTGAGCATATGGTGAGCGATTCTATAGAAGGACCTCAAAATGTCTCAATTTCCATTTCATTAAACTCTAACTGAAATCTCTACTAAAAATATTTTTTCTCTAATATCTAATCAATCTACTATTCCCTTGATCTTTATAAATACCTCATTACTTACAACAATACTTTCTAAAACTTCCTCTCCAGAAGACTTAGATAATAATAACATATCTCTAACTACAAATACTCTCTTAGGTAAACTTAACAACTTCTCTCTTTCAAATCTACTTGATCTTTATAATACTTTAACATGTTACAACAAATTTTTCTCCTACTATAATCTTTAATCTCTACCTTTTTCACAAACACTCAACTCATTATTACTACATATCAAATTAAATTACCCAGTTTATTTCTCTAAACAATATATCAAAATCTCTATCTTAACTAAAACAAATCTTTCTCAAGAAGCACATTTATATTTACTACATGAAACTTCTCTTCTACCTATTTTCTAATTTTTTTTAAAAACCTTTTTAACTTTCAAAATACCTCTCCTAAATCTAACTATATACAATCTTTAAACTTATCCCTACACCCAAATATATTTCTCTTTCTATTAAAATAGCCTCTCTAAATATTAATAGTTTTAATTAATCTAACAAAAAACTCACTATTCAAGAAATACTTACCAAAAATTCTTTTGATATCTTAAGCCTCTCCAAAACATATCTCTTATCTCAAGAAAGTAAATTTTTAACAACTAAATACCAAACTACACCAGTTACTAGAGCTCTTACTCTTTACTGCACCAAGCAGATGTAGGTATCCTTATCTATCACAAAATTGCAAAACATATTGCTTGTACACATAACTATAATAGTCATATTATTGGCCTCGACCTACATTACAAAAACATATCAATACGTTTTCTACAAATCTATATTCTAACTCAGAAAAAAAAGAAACTTCATAAAGATATTCAGAAACAAATAATTATACTTACTCAAAACTCTAATTACAAATTAATAATTATGGGTGACTTTAATAGTACTCCAAACCCAAGACTTGATCATTTTCCATCATAAAAATTATCTATACCCAAATTACAACTAATTAAATTCCTTCAATATTACCAATACAAAGATATATATTGGTTCTTTTTTCTAAAACTCTAAATTTTACCTTCCAATAAGCAAATATTCAAAGCAGAATAGACCAGTTTTGGACTAATCTATTAATTACAAATATCAAATACACCTATATATTAACAGATATTATAAACAAATCAGACCACTCCTTAATAACTTTAGAAATCTTAATCATTACTAACAAATCTAAACCATGTAAACAGAAAAAAAAATGTTTTTTATGGAAAAACTGCACAGAATATATAATCCAAGATTATGCCAACTAAACTTCCTAAAACCTACAATATATTCTTCCTAAAATCCAACCAATTACAAATCAAAATTAACTTAATTTCACCTGAAACCAAATATACAAGGCTTTAATTAAAGTCGCAAACAAACATAACCCTTATAAAAAAATTAAAACAAGCAAATAAATCCAAGATTTCTCTCTTTCTAATTATCTACTAATCTTCTACCAATACAAACAAATTTAATTTCTCAAAAATCACTTCAATTTGACTAATTTTAACAATCTTCTTATTCAATATCAAAACCAATATCCAACCAACCTATTTCAAACAGCTCATCAACTCTTACTCAAATTAAAGAAGAATTCCAACTTGTTAAAACAACTCTCAACCATCAAAACCAACAAAATTTCTATGAAGAAATCAAGCAAAAGATTGAAAATTGCAACAAATTCTTTATTGAAATTCCTAAACTCTTTTACAAAAAAGTACTAGAAAAATACAACAATATCAATATTGACCACCTTCTTTCTAACAATACTCTACTCACAGAACACAATAAAATTCTAAACAAAATACATCATCACTTTTCTAACTACTTCTCTGAAAAATCTTTATACCCAATCTCTCCAAACTTCTACCAATTATATCAACCACACCCAGAATTTGAACTACATTTTTAAGATCTATTTAAAACTATTTCTGACTAAGAATAGACAGAAACAATAACCAATCTTCTAAATCAAAAAGCAGCTAGTCTTTCTGAAATTTGCTATGAGCATATTAAATATGCTAGAACACATACTCAAAACATTTTTAGATCCTTCATTAACAAATGTTTTTAACTTAAGAAGACTCAACAGACTGGAAATCATCAAATATATTCCTAATACCTAAAAAAACAAACTAGAATTTTACTCTAGACCAAGTTTGCCTAATTTTTATTATCAAACCTTTTAAAAAAGTCTTTACAAAAATCTTTACAAGTCGCCTAGATAAAATAATCTTATCAAATAATCTCCTTTCTAACCTATACTTCGCAGCAACTAAAAACTCTTCTACATATACTCCAATTCAAATTCTGCATAACACTATTAAGCACTTTTCCTTTCATAACAAAGAGGCATGAATACTATTTCAAGATATGTCTAAAGCCTTTGATAGAATTAATATTCAATGCCTACAAGATGCTTGTCATAGAATTGGCATTTCTAGCCCAGGAATTAATCTAATAACTGAGCTACATATATTTCACTTAGCTAGAGTAATAATAGCTTATGACCTAACACTACTAATATATATTAAATCTGGTATTGAACAAGGAGAAACCTACTTCCTTCTTTTATGGAAGATCTATTATAATTTCATTCTTATTTACATTTCTCAAAAATACAATGACCACTTTCTTAAAATCTCTCTTCTTCTCCACTTGATATAATCTCAAATACATCTCCAACTACTATCACAATCCCACTACTAGCATATATGGATGACACAGTATAGCACAGAAACATCCTGAGACTCTACAAAATATTCTTAATAATGCCTCTGCCCTTTACAGACTTAACAATATCAAAGTTAACCCAACTAAATCTGACTTACTTTACATTTCTCCAAAAAACTCTAAAGCATCAAACCAGATATTCTTCAATGACAATCAAACAATTGCTCCCAGAAAACCTGCAGATATAATTAGATATCTAGGCATCTTTTATGATAGCAAAGGGTCAACTAAACCAACTCTAGACATATTATACAACAAAATAGAAAACTTTCTACTCCTGATTAGATATAAAAGATTATTGTCTTCTCAAATATATTTTTACTTTTTAATCTTATACTTCAACCCTTTTCAGAATATCTTCTACAAATTATACCCATTCAAAAAAATATACAAACCAAACTCTCTCAATTACTATCTATACAAACAAAAAAGATACTCTCTTTAGCCAAAAACACTAACAATATATCACTTACTAACCCACTTATATTTAATCTGTCTACTTTTACCAACATAATTCAAAAAATTAGCATATTCAATGTTGAACATACTTTTAATACTTTTCTACTTCTTCATAATATTGGTATTCTCTAAATCAAATCTTGGTTATTTAAAATTTGGTATCCAAAGTTTACTAAATAAACACTTCTTATACACTATTGAAAAATGCAAAACTATACACTTTTATTTCATCTCTTACAATTAGCAAAAAACAATATAACAATTTCTTTGTCTACTCAAGTCACAAACTATCCTACTTCTTTTTCTGAACATTCTCATCTAATCTATAACATACTTCTTCCATCTTCTAATAATCTTATACTTAATAGTCTTAAAAGCTACAAAATCTTATTTATAGAACAAATTATAACAACAAATAATAAATTTCTTCTTCTCTAAAACAATATCTATCTTTGTACAAACAAAGCAACTAAAGGTTGACAACCTTCATGGTTTACTCAACTTTTACAAATAATACAAACAAATTCCTTTCAGATTACATGGCCACATCTTCAACTGCCTTTAGTAAATAGCTTTATTAATACCACTGATTTAATATCTTCCTCAATTACAAGTTTTTCTTTTCAACTACTGTCTATAATAAAGATATATTCTTCTTATATCACAACAAATATCAACAAACTCTTATTTATGAGATTGACCAACTAGCAAAACCACTTGAAGGTTAAACAAGCTTAATAGAATCTGTTAACTTACTACCAGACTCCAAACAATTAAACTTTCCTTATAAGCAAATTAAATTCTTTGAATCTGTACTACAAATCGACTATAGAGAAATCCTTGCTATTATTGATATTTCTAACAATCTTAGCCCACCTTCAACCACTTCTCTCTATCAACCACAAATTAATATTACCTCCTGAGAAATATACTTAATACATCATATCATTGATTCCTCGTTCTATCAATACCAACTTATCCAAATATATAATAATATACTAAATCTAAATCTAACTAATTTTCAATTTGCTACAGATGCCTCTATTCAAAAACTTCAATATTCAAACATACAATCTGGTATAGGCTGGATTTGTAAAATAATCTATCAATTAAATTTAATGCTGCAATTAACTCTTCTCCTGACTCTTCTTGATCTAAAATATTTGCAATTATCTCTCTTCTACTTGCTATTCCAATCAATTCTACTATTACTATATATACTGATAGCCTAATTTCAACCAAAAACTTACTTAATCCTTCTTTCTCTAAACTTATTCAACTCAAAAACTGGAATATAATCTCTATTATCAATGCTATTAAATTTACTAAAAATATTTCTATTAATCTTGTTAAAGTTAAATCACATTCAACCAACTCTCTCTATAATTAAGCTGATTTTTTAGCCAAACAAAGCTCTAGCAAACCTCTTTTAATAATCTCTTATACATACTTTAATTTCCCTACTCACTTCTTTTGAAACAATTATATTATTATACTCAAAGCATGTTCTTTTATCAAAAACATTATTACAATTCAGGAACTTCTATCCTGGTCATCTTTCAAACTTCTAAACAACTACACAGCAGATATAAACTGGAATTTAACATTCAAAATACTAAATTCCTTAGAAAATAATTCTCACAAATACTTCTTCTATATAAAAATTCTTACAAACAACCTTCCAACAATGCAAAATCTTAATATTCACTATCCAAATCTATATACAACAAATTAATATTGTAAATGTCCCTTAACTGAAGACTCTCTTTATATACTCTTGTGTCCTAAAAATACTAAAGATATTTAACAATCACTTATTAATATAATTACCAATATGCTTCAATAACCCAACTTACAACTATCCAACACTGGTAAAAAAAATCAATTATTAACTAAATAATAACTAGTAATTTCTGGTGCAAATTATAACTTAGTTACTATATATTTACTAAATAATTTGTGCAATTTATATATTTTTAGTTAATATGTTTAAATGCTTATATTATCTAGTGAATATATAGTAAATAAGAAAAAATAAGTTATAATATGCACCAGAAATTACTGGTTATTATTTAGTTAATAATTAATTTTTTTTATCTGTGCAATCTATTTTATTTCTTAATATGCTTTCATTACCAACAACCAACTCTTCTAATATACAATACAACTCCCTTATTCCTACTATTCTTGGTATATATCTAAGATAGACATATCAAAATATCAAAACTCTAGCAAAAAAACAAACAAAGCACATGCTTATCAAACTTTCTAATAATTTTTTGCACTAGTTCTTTTATGAAATATAGTTTAAACATAATTTCTTTCAATATCAATGGAAAATAGCCCAATATATTATACCTAAAACTAAATATAGCAAATTTTCAACACCCTTACTTACTAACTAAACAAATAAATATAAACCTTACTTACAATTAGTAGACCCACATGATGCTATTAAAAAATAGTATCTACAAGGTTTTTCTCTAACAATATGCCTTTTATAATGTTATGATTGACACCTTAAGGTTTTTTTCAACCTCTACTAACTAGAATTATTTTATTCATTTAAATTAATAATAGTATTAAATAGGGAATAGGAGGTGTAATGTCACATTGGGTGCTCTGTAACACAAGTGTAGTTAGAAATCTTTATATAGAAATTTTTCTAAAACCATACCTTCTAGTTATTAGCTAGTTCTGAGTATACATGCCGCACAAATGTTTGGGATTTGGGATTTTTCCATGGACAAACCCGGACAAATGAGATTTTCCAATTATATTTGAAATCCCATAAGCCCAAACTGGACAAATCCCAATCCCAAATCCCAAATCTATCCCAAATCCTAAATATCATCCCAAATCCCAAATATCATCCCAAATCCCAAATCTATCCCAAATCCCAAACCTATCCCAAATCCCAAATCCATCCCAAATCCCAAATATCATCCCAAATCCCAAATCATCCCAAATTCCAAATTTATCCCAAATCCCAAATTCCATCCCAAATCCCAAATATTATTCCAAATCCCAAATTTCAGTCCAAAAATTAAATTAGTAACATATAAGTTTTATATCCTTTAAGTTTTTTTGGTTTGCTTCACAATCTTGGTATAATAACTCTACACTAGTGTTTCGATCCTACTTGTTAAAGGCTATTCAGATTAAATTCAGAACCTGCTTCGCATATCTGATTAATAATTCGGATTCAAGTAAATTAGCAAATTCGGATTCAACAATATGAAACTTAATGCTAGACATATAGCTAAGAAAATAAACTACAACGTTAAACATTCATGAGCCTAAATAACTTATCTTAAAATACATGAATTTATAATAATTAATTGAAGTATTACATAATGATAAATAAGCAGTTTATTATTCGCATATTAAATATATCGATTAATCAATAATGTTTGCTTATCCTGTTCTTGAGCGCCTCCCACTATGGTTATGTAATAAAATGCATATGAATTATGGATTCATCCGTCCAAAACTGACGGATACGGATATCCACATTTAATCCGAATTGTCGGATCTATCCGAATTATTTGGATTACACTAACCCAGGTTATAACTCCAAACTTTTATTTTAAACTTAATACATTACTGCATTATAAATAAAATAATACAATTTACCACGGCTTGCAAATTGATGTATCTTTGAGCAGATCGCAATTCACACATACATTATTTTCATTGAATTTTAATAATTGATTGTAAGACACAAACCGCAATAAAAAAAAAATACATACGTATTTCAAAAATATGATAGTATTAAAAATCTTATTCGTGCTTCGATCAAACCTAGAACTCTTTTAAATTTGACAAGCTAAGAACTATATTCTTACTCGAACATTTACAATTTATAAATCATTTTATTATTGTAATTATGCATAACATAAAGTTTTAAATAAACAGCCGGATTACAATAAATTGTATGACCCCAGATTCGTATTGATCTTTATTTAAAAAATAAGAATGAGCGGAAACAACATAAATAGATTTAATATTTAGTTCCTAGTGAATCCCTATTTCGAAATACAACAATAATAAATGATTCATCTCATACCATTTTCATAGAATTATTGAGCTAGTGTGTGTTAGTGTTATTAGAAATATAACGATCGTTAAAATAATAATAATAATAATAAGAACGTGAAATTAAGAATAATACTGAGATTTGAATTTAAATCATCATCAAATTGTCAGACGATGTATAATCGAATCCAACTCTCTAGTAAGCACAAAGAATGAATTTAAGGATACAATTTCCAGTCCGGGGGAAGTTATCCCATTACTTTATAAAATCTGACGCGGCGGTGTATTCTTGACTTGATCAACATCAAACGGAATTTGGCAGCTTTATTATGACGATTACATTCCAAGTACTTTCGAACAGCGATAGCTTTCTTGATCAAATGATAAAGGTCTTCAGGAATCTCGGGTGCTAGACCTTAAAAAAAAATAATCAATATCATAATATCAATACAATTACTCAGGTAAAATTTTTTTTTTTTCTTAAAACAATTGCTTTACCGTAAGACTTCAAGATTCTAAGAATTTTATTCACCGTAATGTCTTTAACTGGTTTAAAATTATACAAGTTCCGAAGGAATACACAGAGCTGTGAGGGTGTTAGACCCTTTTTTGCAAGTTCTAGTACTTGCTCACAGATATCTTGAGGCGTAATTCCCATCTACAGCGATATATGATGGTATGAAGAAATAATGGTTACAGTAACTCCTAGAAATATACATAAGCCCCGATTTTACCTTAGTTGCTTCTCCCTGGAGAAAAAAACACTACACGCTATTTATTGCTTTCCCTGAAAAAAAAAAAAAACTATGCTTGGAAGAAATTATTTGATTTCTTGGTATATATATCTATATTGGTTTTTCAAAGCCGTAGATCAAATTACGATCACATTATGTGGCACAATTCATATAATTTTTACCTATTCGATAATTTCCACCACGAATTTCATCAGGAGCCTTACCTTTATAATAAAACAATTTCCAAGTTGCAGAAGTAAAAATGTTTTCGAGGTCATAGGGTTATTTATTTTTACTTTGCTTTAACCGATAAATAATAAAAAATTAAAATCATATACTTACTAGTAGGCAGCGTAATAATCAAGTTAAAATATTATTATTAGATAAGTTAACTTCCGATTTTCACTGATAGTAGAACTTTTTTTTAGAAAAAATATTTTTACTCAATTCTTTGGATTGGGTGTAAATTCTTTTTATTAATCAGAATCATCACTAAGTAAATCATTTACATCGAAGTCTTTATTTCCATGTACAATTTCTTCAATCGCACTTGACTCATTAATCTCTAATTTAGATGATAAATTTATAATATTTTCGACTTCTAATTTTGTCGAATTCTCTCCCACTAAGTCATCCAATTCTGAAAGCTCTTCCACGTCCTCTTCCATTTGTTCTGAAAGTTCTTCATGATAAGAAAACGATTCTTCCTCACTAAACAGATCAGATCCATCTTCCATAGAGCTTGCAATTTTGTTAAAAATCGCTAGAAAATCTTCTTGACGAAAATCTTGTTCTATATAATTAAGTTCCGACCCAACATTTTCAACTAGATATGAATGCATCTGGGCCATAATCTCAAGACGGTCAAGGCTCAATCTAATGTAAAGAAAATGGAATTTAAAAAAATCTTGTTAATATATGTTTGACAAAATTACGTAAGAATTGGCCAATCAAAATTGCTTATGTAAGCATTAAAATTATTCCGAATCGAGCAAAATTTTAAAACTTGAAGTTTTAAAAAATTCACTAAAAAATATTGCAGATTCGACCCCATATACTTAAATTCTATACAACATAGAGAAAAATGAACTCGCCTAGTTCGCCTTTTTCCGAAATACCATCCTAATATACTAAAGAGACGTTCACACGCAGCATTATGAGGGGAGATAGAATGTAGCTTCATAGCAAGGCGCTTGATATGTTCTTCATTATTCTTAAGATCTATGGACATCCACCAATTAGTAACTGTATCAACTGATGCGACGAATTCATCATCGAAGGGATGTTTTTTGTTTTTGTATAAATTCATTTGGGCTTTTAGAAAATCTGCGCTTATATCACCACCACCTAGTTGCTTCCATATTTCTAATGCTTTTTTTTGAACATGTTTTTTATATATTCCGGGTTCAAGAAAATTACCTATTACAAGAAAAAAATAAAAATAATGTAAAACATGTATTTTAAAAATATTCAAGACATATATAACTCTTAAGTACCGCGATAAGCTGGGTGCAAAAAAAAAGACAAGAGATATAAATCTGTATCAAATTCATTCCAATGCTTATTGTAAATAGAAATGCAATCACGCCGAAACTGGTTATTGTACAACACAGAGGTTTCTTGAATCGTAATCGCCATTTTTACAAGTTCAACGAATACATCTGCTAACAAAGTTGTTCGAAACTCCACATCTTTTACGGCCTGTTTTACCGGGCCAAGGATATTCCGCAATTGCTCTGCATCAATCCAAAATTGACGATTAATAATTAAATTTTTTACTGCAATTGAGCGATCAAAGACTTGAGCCTCATTTTCTAAAACCTATTATTTTATTATTAATAAAAATATTGTAAAATAGAAATATATACAATGAAATAATATGTATATCAAAAATTTAATCGCAGTAGTACCGATCTAATGTTTGCTTCATTGTGTAAAACGGATTCGCAAGAATCCCATGCCGTTGACCACCGAGTTTTAGCAGTTGATTTTAAGTTTCCGCCGACAGTAAAAGAGGATACAATCTTTTCTCTAAGAGCAGCGCCAGCTGTATAAGAGTTTCTAAAAAAACTTATTATGGATTGACAATTAGAAAGAACCTTACGTGTATGAGGTAAACGACAGATACTATTAGCAATTAATTGTATATGATGCGCAATGCATCTGATAGGTAAAATGTGGAGAAATTTTGCTGCAACTTGTCGTTTTGCTGCCATCATTGCCAATTCTGCATCGGAAACTACAGCAACAAATTTTTCGGGCCCAACTTTTTCTAGTACTTCTAATATTTTTTCAGTATTAAAATTTGCTGTATGAGAATACATTGAAAATCGCGCAATGAATAGACATATTTCTTCCTATTATCCGTCATTATTACAAATGCATATATGCTATGCTTCGTTGGACTACACCAACTATCTACACATAATGTAAGGTTTTCTGCTTTTGATAATTCCTTTTCTATTTTTAGTGTAATGTTTACTGCTTCCATATCCAGAATTGATGATGCTAATGAGGTTCACTTAGGCGAATTATACCCAGGATTCAATATTTTAGTATAGTCCTTAAAATATGGACAATCGAATGCAGAAAATAAAATACCAGAACACACTATCTATTTAATTAGTGCTTTGTTTGCTCTGGTTTCTTTAGCTTTATCGATGGCTTCTTTTGGGTCGTAGTAAGCATCAAGAGGTAATATGGAATTATTTGATTTTCTTTTTTTTAATGTGGATGTTCCAGATTGCACATGCTCATCCTTACTTTGAATGTCCCGGAGTATTTTAAGTTGAACTTCTTTGGGTACTTTTCCTTTACATTTCAATGCTAGATGGGACTTCATGTTCTGAGCTCTTCCTCGAGCCCATGATACAGAACAGTACCTACAACGCGCCCCCTTGTGCTTCCCTTTTCTACTGTCTATTACATCATACTCATTCCAAATATCTTCTTGGGGTCGTCCCCCTTATGCGATAACTTTATGGAGCTATTTAGTTCAGATTGTGTAGATTCTGTATCGCTAAGTAAAACAGGGTCACTTGAAATTCTATTTATACTTGTTTCTTCATTGTTTGAAATTCTACCGATACTTGTTTCTTCGTTGCTTGTAACGTCTTCCATTATTGTAATTTTTTTTTTTTTAAAAAAAAAAACAGTATATGCTAATTTGAAAAAAAAACTCTAAATTTTACTAAAAAGATAATGACACCTATATATATCTACACTAAAGTTAGAAAAATTTAATACTAAAAAAAAAAAAAGAAAATTTTTTAAGAATATGATTTCAATACAAATTTAATTTTTTTTAAAAAAACAAAAGAATTATAGCGAGCAAATTTATACTTTAATATTTAAAAAATTATTTGAGAATTACAATTAAGGAACAATACTTCTAAAGTATCCATGTCTTATTTGATTATTCATATTCATATTTGTTTAGCTTGGGATTATTCAATTTAAAAAAAAAAACAAAGGATTGTAAGTGAACAAATTTATATTCTAATATTTAAGAAAATTACGATTAAGGAACAATATTTCTAAAGTATTCATGTCTTGTTTGATTGTTCATATTCATATTTGTTTAGCCTAGGATTATTCATTAATTGATATACTCAAAGTATGCTATTATTTATCATATCGCATAGTCAAAAAGAGCAGCCTTCAATCGTAGCCTTCAATCAAAACGTTTAGATAAGAGAATTTGAAGATAGTGAAAGACGGCGTAGGAAGATAAAACAAGATTAATTTATATGTATCATATATATTAACAAAGAATCATTATTCTGGTTTATATCGAAGCATATGTACTTCTGCACATATGTACGGTGCAGGAAATTTAAAAACTACAATCACTTTATATAGAATAAAGGTCAACTAGCTCACAGGAAGTGATCTAAATATGCAACTCTTAATAGCAGCTTATTTCAGTATGTATATAATAGTTACTCTTAAGTACATGGTATTATTCTTTGGCATATTATCTCTATGCAAAGAGGTTTTAGACTGTTATTTAGATTGATAATTTATGATATACTCAAAGTATGCTATTATTTATCATATCACATGGTCAAAAAGAGCAGCCTTTAATCGTAGTCTTCAATCAAAACGTTTAGGTAAGAGAATTTGAAGATAGTGAAAGATGGCGTGGGAAGATAAAACAAGATTAATTTATATGTATCATATGTATTAACAAAGAATCATTATTCTGGTTTATATCGAAGCATGTGTACTTCTGCACATATGTACGTACATACTATCATGATAACTACCGAATAGAGGTTTGACCTGAAATTCAAAAAGGAAATTAAAACAATAATTGATCAAGTGATATTGTTGCAGTTTCTTTTTTGAATTTCAGTTTGCATCTCTATACCGAATAAATAGTACTGTACAATATTTAATAACCTATGCTATGATTATAAACCTTATTTTTAGGATTGCTTATAAAAAAAATATAGCTGATATCACAATAATGAAATCAATTTTTTGCACGATACTTTTTTCCGAGCAAACCTTGGATCGCACATAAAAAAATATCACTGATACCACAATGACAATATCAATTTTTTGCATAATACTTTTTTTTGAGCAAATCTTGGATCGCACATAAAAAATATCGCTGATACCACAATAACGACATTGATTTTTTGTAAGATACGTCTTTGTAAAAAAAGGTTGCTTGATATAATAAAAATAAATTATCGAATAAAATCTAATATTCACAAAAAAAAAGTCTTCAAAAATAACATTATCAGTAGTCTGAAAATAAATTTAATTTCAGTAATGATGTTAGCAAATAGTTTGGGATTTGGCCATAGTTTGGGATTTGGCCATAGTTTGAAATTTGATCATAGTTTGGGATTTGGCCATAGTTTGGGATTTGGCCATAGTTTGGGATTTGGCCATAGTTTGGGATTTGGCCATAGTTTGGAATTTGGAATCTAGGATTTGGGATTTGGGATTTGGCCATAGTTTGGGATTTGACTATAGTTTGGGATTTTGCCAAAGTTTGGGATTATAACAGCCCAAATAAAGTTTTTCCAATTTGGGATTTGGGATTTTTCCATTTGGGATTTGGGTTTGAGTGGGATTTTATTAATTTTTAGTTTGTGCGGCATGTATAGCTACAACCAACCCAACTACAACCACTGCCCAACCCAAACATACTTCCTAAAATGGCTGCAAGAATTTACTACTGATAATTGAAGATATCCCAACAGCATAGCCTAGAAGTCTTGATCTTTCTAGCTAAGAATGAGTCAAAAGTAAATTTTAGAAATAAATAGCTCTAACATCATATTCTCCTATATATAAATATATATTCTTACTATATAATTTAATTATATTTATAATAAAGTAAATCGAGAAAAGACCTTTTTTAAAATAAAAAAAAAAAAAAAAAAACAATATTTTTATTTAATCTATTTTTAATCATTTCATTACTTATATTTAACTTTTTGTAATAGGCACTAAGCATAACTTGGCATATAGTTATAGTGTATGCCAATTGCAAATTAGTCAGCATAATAGCAGGCTATGCTCTTTCAAGAATACGAATAAAGTATATATCAGCAGGATTATCCTCACTAATAGGAGCAAAAAGTTTTTGATAATATAACTTTGTTTTTTCAAAGGTTTTTTATGCCAATATTGTTTGAGATATGGCGCTCAAGTTTATATGGTCTAAGAGGGTCTTCCCAAATACAGCAAAATTTGATTCTTGAATTTTTGTCAACACTCGACTTCGATATAAATAATAGTAGTTAAGAAGCTATAAAAAATATTAAACATATTTAGTATAAATTAAATAAATTTGAATTTGTTCGAATTAAGTTAAATTTTATAGAATAAATAATTTAAATATAAAAATATAAAAAAGCAACCAAAATTAGAAAACTGATAAATCAAAAATTTGAAATAAGTAAAATAAATTGTCGGGGATGAAGCTGAAATCGGATGATGCTGAAATTTTGATCTATTTTATTATGAAATTTTAAAAAATTTTTGGGCCTTTTCGTTAGGAGTTTTTTTTAGGGTTAGGTTAGGGTTTAGGGTTAGTATTGTTAGTAAAAAAGTATATGTGAATTTTAGTAGGTATTATTGATTTAAATGGAGACTCTAAATTTCAGCATCAGCTAATTTCAGCATCATTCCCGACATAAATTAAAAATAAAAAAAATTAAATAAAGCAAATCAAATTAAACTAAAACAATATAAAATAATTTGAAATAATTCATATAAATATAAAATTATAAAATATGAATTATACAAAAATTATGAAAAAATAGAAAATTTTAAATCAACTAAATAGTAATAGCAAATCTATTTGAATAAATTTAAACTAGTTTGAATTTTATAAATATGTACCGGTTTTGATAGTTTATCTTTATAATATACATTCTATGCTAAATTCTCGATAGTTGAATAAAATTTAGGTTCTTTTTCAGCAAAATACTCCTTAGCAGCCTCCTTTAATTTATCTGAAGTAGGGTAAATAGCTTTAACAATAAGCCTTTTGGTAATGGCTAAGCACAATTGCTATTATAAAATAAAATATTATTGGTTAAATTAATTAATTATAAAAATTAATATATAAAAATAATATTTATCTTAATAAATTTTGTTTTGTTGAATATGCTTTGACCTTCCAACAAATGACTATCCATATCTGAAATTTTTTGCTCTAATTTATTAACCTTTTCAGTTAGTTTAATAAGCAAATCCTTAATTTTGTTCAAAATAGTTTGATCTAAATTAATTAAATTTAAATTAAATTAAAAATACTATAAAAAGTAAAATAAAAAATAAACAAAATTATATTATTGATATTAACCTTCAGAAGGCCTAGCAGTGGAAGTTGAAGCAACTCGAATTGTTTCATGAGGTTGCACAGCAACCTGCTATGTAAATCTTCAAGTTGCGCTACTACTAGCTAGTATACTTAAAAATTCTGCTTGCCTTTTTGCATTTAATCTTTCAAAATTTTCAGCTTTAGGTGAAGACATATTATAAAATATATTATATAATAAAAAATATAAAGAAAAGATAAAATAATAATAAAATAATAAAAGTAAAAGAAAAAATAAAAAAAAATAAAAATAAAAAAAAAATTTTAAAATAAGTAAATAATTAATGAAAAAAAAATAAAAAAGAAAATAAAAAAAATTAAGAAGAAGCGAATAGATACAAATTAAGTTAAATTAAGTTAAACTAATCGAAACAAGAAATATCAGTAAAAAAAGCAAAAAAAAAATAAAAATATATGAAAAGAAAAAAAAAATAAGAAAATTCAAAATAAGCTAATAATAAATAAAAGAAAAATAAAAAAAATAAAAAATAAGGTATGAAAAAAATAAAATATAAAAAATAAGAAGGATTGAATAGGCGCAAATTATATTAAAAAAGATTAAATCAAATTGAAACAAGAAATATAGAAAAAGAAAATAAATTTATATGATGAACAAGTTAGAATTGATAGATAATTTAAAAGAAAATATTACAAAGAGAAAAAGAGCTAAAGAGACTATATTTAAAGTTTTTTAAATTAATTCTAATACAATCGAATTAATCCGTATCTACTTAGATTTATTTAAATTATTTTGATAAAATTTAAATCTATTCGAACTTTTTAAAGTAATTGATTTTTACTTTATTATAATAAATCATTATATATTTACTTTTATTTAATTATATAAAATTAGTATATTAAATATATTTAATTTATTTCAATATATTAGTCTTTTAAATGTATTAAATGATTTTAATAACACCTGAATTTTTTAAAACAAATTTGGTCAAGGTAAAACAATTTGAATTAATATGATTTATTTTACATATTGCTTTTATTACTATATTTAGTTTATGCAAAATAATTTAAAATAAATTAATCCACTTTAAAACAAATGAAAGCCTTTTATAGTAATTATA
>CAJVPU010000314.1:0-19062 GCA_910591775.1 Dentiscutata heterogama | reverse complement strand
AATAATATTAACTGATATTTTATAGAGTTGAAAGAAAGAATATTTGAGCAAGTGATGAAGAAATAATTTGAGAGTTTATGGATATAAAAGAAGTGGTAAATTGTATTTGTTAAGAAATTTGTTAAAGCATATTTCCTCAGAAAGGTCAGATAACTTGGTATCTAAGGAGAGAGTAAGATCTTCTGCAAAATCACTCACTATATGCTTGGCTCTTACAGCTGTATATGAATCTAGAGTCTGCTCTGTGCATTGAGTCTGACCATCATTACTTGATTCTTTCACGTAAATAGGCTTTCCTGCCTGCCTACTTACATCATTTTCCTCTGAAAATAGCCTATATATAGTATAGGAACTTTTGGGACACCCGATATAATCGCTTAAACCCTAACCTTAACCTGAGTACACACCCTAACCCTAACCCTAACCAATGCACTCACCTAACCCTACCCTAACTTAAATGAAAATAATTTTTTGCTGTCGGGATTTGTTGGGATTTTTCTGTCTGGATTTTTTTGTCGGGATTTTGACCAGCACCCGATTAATTAGTGATAATTAATGCAACGTATGCACAAAATTAAACGATTTAAAAAAAATAGTGCATAGTTTTATTAGAAAATCGAGTTTCCACGTCATTAATTCAATCAAATAAACTTTAAATAGCAATAACAAAATTGTACATAGCTAACTAATTTTTATTTTTGTAATTAATTAATAATATTGCTTAAAATATAATATATTGTTTTTATGTAAAAATTATATAATGGCAATTTTTAATTGGATTTAAAATTAATTTTATTAAATATTCGATTATTACAATTTATAAAAAGCTATTTAGTAAATTTTAATATTATGTAATAATTTAGCTAAATAATTTTATTTTGTTATTTTAAAAAAAGAAAAAAAATTTAAACCAGTTTTAAATTACAAATATTAATTAGAAATACCTTTATTTAATAATTAAATATTAATTCCGAAAATAAATTATAACAGTTAAATAAAATCATTTTATACTGAACATTTTACAATTTGATTTTTTATTATAAAATTAAACAATTATAAAACAAGACAGTTTGTTACATTTCAGCCAATTTTTTATGATAAATATAAGCCTTATATTCATCTTTTTTGACACCAGATCCATGAAGGTAACAATAGCCAACATTTTTCATTGCAACTGCATGACCCATATCGGCAGATTTTTGATAATAAATAAATGCTTTATGCTCATCTACTTCAACTCCAATTCCTTTATCATAACAGTATCCAACGTTATTTATCCCACTAGCATTACCCATATTGGCAGATTTTTGATAATAAATGAACGCTTTGTGTTCATCTTTTTTAACACCGGTTCCATTTTCATAACAATATCCAACATTATAAATTCCATCGGCATCATCCACATCAGCAGACTTCAAATAATTATCAAATGCCTTATATTCATCTTTCTCAATTCCAATTCCGTTTTGATAACAATATCCAACATTATACATTCCACTAATGCAACCCATGTCTGCAGATTTTTGATAGTAAATAAATGCCTTATGTTCATCCTTTTCAACACCAGTTCCCTGTTCATAACAACAACCGACATTAAAAGTTCCCCAAGCATAACCCATATCAGAAGCTTTTTGATAATAAACGAAGGCTTTTTTTTCATCCTTTTTAACACCAGTTCCTTGTTCATAACAACAACCAACATTAAAAGTTCCACTAGTATGACCCATATCGGAAGATTTTTGATAATAAATGAATGCTTTATTTTCATCCTTATTAACACCAATTCCTATATCATAACAAACACCAACACCAAATATTCCTTCAGCAAGTCCCATATCAGCAGATTTTTGATAGTAAATAAATGCTTTATATTCGTTTTTTTCAATCCATTTACCAAAACGATAACACCTTGCAAGAACGATTTGAACCATAGGATTATTTTGATTATCCAAGCACCAATTAATAATTTTATCCGAATTTTGCTTCTTTTTTGTTAAAATTTGATCCCATGTGTTAATTATTGAATCCGAATCATCACATTTTAATCTTTTTTCATCGTATATTTTATATAATTCTTTAATAATTTCGTTAAAAGAGTTATTATCTTTTAAATATAATTGACTAAAATTATCAATTATTGGAGTAATTTCATTTGAATTAACGATGCTTTCTGAATGTTCTGCATTTAAATTATTTGTCATTTTAAAATCAAGAAAAAAAAAAAAAGAAGAGAAAGATAGATACGTATGCATTATCGCTATCGTTATATAAGTTATTACGTTACTGCAGTACTGTACCATATTTAAATACTAAGTGTAACATATTACTACATTAAGCATCATCCGTTTAACTAATTGGTTAAACTAGTTTTGCGTGCATTGCCACGGAAAATAATGGAACTGAAAATCCTTTTTAGTACCGGTACGTACGTACGTACGTACCGGTACGTACATAAGAAAATTAATAGATAATATATAGTTTTGAAATCTGTAGATAGAATTTATTTACATTCTATATATTGTATTAGTAGCAAACGTCTCCGGCTCTCTCACAAAAAAATTGTTCATCCCTGAATAAGTGAAATATAAGTGGGTGTGATATTTCGATATGTTATACAAAAAATAGTCGAAATCTACAGGGCTATTTTCTTAGAATTCACCTCCTCTATAGCACACCTTAATCCTGTAATCCTAACAATTAGGGGTGATGGTACGTTACACTTGATCTAAATTTTGATTGGTCAAAATTACAGGGGTGAACAATTTTTGTGGGAACGCTACCTAAAATATTAGGTAGCAGGTAGGAAAAAATGCATCAGTTTAAGGATGATACGTATAAACTCAATTTTCTGTAGAATCTTAATGCTATTAATAAATACGTAATTATTATTAAATGGCGTATGTAGGTACGTACATACATACGTACTGTATGCAAGTAATTGGATGTTTACTGGCCACAAACACGAATCATACGGAGTTAGTTCAAAATAAGAACAGAATAATTTATATATCTAATATTTAAAATAAAAAATAAAAAAATAAAAATAAAGCAAATATATATATATATATATATTACTCAAAAAAGTGTGGCTTTTTAAAAGAGAAATTTATTTCAGTCCTGTAACACGCGCATATGTATAATTACGACAAACTTAATGCAACTGCAAGCCTTAAGAAATGCAAGGAATCGTTTCTGGAGATATTACTACTCATTACTCTTTTACAGATATTAATAGTTGAAATACTACGACTAATTTTTCTTGTTTAAAATATTAGCACATCAATCCATAAGAAGCTAGGATCCCTAGCATTACTTTCATTATAGTAAAGTCTGTAATCAGCAGGTTTAAATAAATATTCTAATATACCTGTTGTGATATTACTTTTTTTGTCAAAATCATGAGATTTACTAAAAGTAAGAAGAAGTGAGTTTATTTCCTTCGGAAGATCAGTAAATTTCGGATCACCAGCTGATTCTGCAATCACATTAACTGATGTAGCAAAGCCACCAGGAAAAGTGGAAAATGACATCGGTGTGTCAAGAAACCCACCAACGGAAATTGTTTTTACATTATGAAATTCAGAAAGAAATGAAGTTATTAATGCACATGCTGATATACAAAATCCATTAGTTATGATGATGATTTCTTCACTAGTCCATGGAAAAGAGGATGTATTGTTGAGTAATTGCTTATCATTAGGTGTTAAAATATCAAGGCGCAAGCTAGAAGTTAGATTTTTTCGAGGACCTATGAAATCACTAGCATTCTTAAAGGGTTCACCAGAAGGAAATGACAAATAAGAATATGGATTATAAGCATCAAAATCACTAGAATGTGTCTTAAATTTCTTTTCTATTGCTGGAATAGTAAAATCATTAATTTTTATGCTTGTTGGAAAAAGGTATGGTTGTTGTTGTGATCGAAATAGTAATAAAATCGTAAATATGGCTACAGGAATGTCTCCACCGATATTATTTGACATATCTAAAATAAGCTGTCAAAATTATGAAGTAAATACAAAAGTAGATGCATTATATAATACATGTTTAGTACAGTTATTAATATTTACCTTTTTTGCACCTAGTTTATTTAATTTATCAAGACCATCTGCTAGAGCGTATATAGTAGATTTTTCGTTTTCCTCAGTAATTACTGCGACACCAACTGTTCCATTATTTACTAAGTAAAAATCTTCAGTTACTAATTTCGCATGTTTAATATTTGACTTTTTATTATTTTTATTCCTTGATGCTGATCTTGACTTTAATGGTGTAACTTTACTACTTGATGCCGATGTTGACTTTAATGCTGTAACTTTACTACTTGAACTAGAAATATCTTGTAAGCAAAAGTTTTCAAAAGCACTATCGTATGTAATAGCCCATTTTCTTTCAAATTTAAAAGATTTGTTTGGACAAGTTAAATTATATGTAATACTAGGAGTTTCAGGAAAATCTTCTCGCAAAGTAAATTGTTGTGAAAAAAATCCTATACTAGGAGCCAAAGCCATGTTGAATCGGACTCCCAGATCTTTTAAATATGAAATACTATTATTTGCAAATACAATTATTGCTTGTAATGCAGGTTTTCCATCAATTTCGGTAACTTCACAGTCATTATTTGATGGGTCTGATTTATCATCGAAAACCTTTTGATAAATAAAGATATTCATTAGTATATTATTAATGCGATAGTATATACTATACAGTAATTCTCGATTTAAAAGATTCGCATTCATGATAAAAATTTTGAATTTACTTATATTGAGAATTCATTAATAACATTCTTATATGGTCTAAATTTTCTATATCGAGAGTTATTTAATAATATTATTCTAAATTGTATAATTAATTAAATTCAATTACCTTAATTATCTGTCATATTCGAAATTTATTATAATATGAATTAATAATAATAGTAATAGTTGTAGACGCAACTGATACTAATATGTGAAATTACTTTACCTGTTTTTTATTTTTTTCTTTATCGGTCGTAACTACAGAGTATAAAGTTAAGTTTTGATCATAAACGAAATTCTGATAGCAAATATTAAGAATTCTTGTATGGCCATCTTTTAATTTGAAAATAGTATTTCTTAGGGCAGCCTAGTTAATTTAAAACTTTAATGTTATCATTTTTTTAATAATAAATTGTAAAGTATATACATACCGTAAAATCGTAATCTGATTTAAAAGGTTTATTATATAACGACTCTAATTCTTTTATTATGTTTACAGGTTGATAAGTAAATCCCTTTGGTGGTTCTTCATTAGCCTGGTCAAGAAAAGCATAGTAATTTGACACGAAGTGTAATGTAGCATCAATCGTCTTTGGTAAAAAAAAAAAAAAAATTAGCATATGTAATTATGAAATTTTTACAAAAAAATATTGATAATTACATCTTTAGCGAATTTAGCATCAAAAGGAAAGCTCTCAATACATTTCTTAGCAACATCATATTCAATTAATTCATTTTTATCGGATGCTTTAGATACTCCCTGGCATTGAATTTTGGGATCAGTCTTTTGTGATTCTGAAGATGGCAAAATGATCGCTAGTAGTGCCACAAAGAGTATAAAGTATATATTAAGTTTTGAATAAAATTGAATCATTTTCATATCCAGTTTATATTGAAATTTGAGTGCACGAAGCGATGTATTAAAGAATAATATTTTTTAGAAATACGAAAAGTTTCGTATATGTACTTAAATAACAGGCAAATCTTTTTATGGAAAAAAAAAATTTTTACTCTTTTTTTTTAAGATTGTCATCCATGAGCTTATTGGAATTGCGATGATGTTACGCTTTGAAAATTTAAAATAATTCTTATATAGACGAAAATTGCCAAGCCTATCTTTTTTTTTTTTTTTTGAGAAGATTGGCATCCATGAGTTTATTGGAATTATGATGATGTTACGCGTGAAAATTTAAAAATAACTCTTATCTAGACGAAAATTGTCAAGGCTACATTTTTTCATAATAATTTAATATATTAGTACTTAGATTCGAATTTAATAGGATTATCCTAAATAAATTATCGGATACGAAAATCTTGATATTTGGATGACGGTTGTAATGGCTATATAAAAAATTATTCATATTACATAAAGTTAAAGTTAGAGTTCCAATCCGGATTAATCTACCATCCATTTATCCGACATGCTATACATCTCATTAAGCTGGTTTCATAATTTCTGAAACACCTAAATGAGAATGGCCTAGAAAAAACCACTTCGACAGCTAATAACAAAGGGTGGTTTTCCTAGTCTATTCTCCAGGGGAGACCGTCCCAAATTAGGAAACGAGCACCTGAGTCACCCGGCAGTTACACAAATGGTAAAATTTTTTTTATATGTTTTATAATACTATTAGTTCCGATTGATCAAATTAATAAATTTTTGAATTATTAAATAATTAAAAAGAAATTAATATTATCAGTTTCCGATTACGTAGTGATGGCGTTATTAATATTATTAGTTAATAACTTCGATAATCGCTAATAATATCGATATGATAAATTAAATAAACTACCAACGGATTTAATAAATGTTTAGTTCGCCAATATCTCAGCAATTTTTAAGAAAATATCGACACAACTTTTAGTTTTTATACATCCTGTACTAATTAGCTGCGCCATATATTATTATGTTGTTATTAGTTAACAATTCGATCAATCAATTAATAATCATTATTAGTTCAGATTAATCAAATTAATGAATTTTTGAATTAAATAATTTATTAATTTATTAAATAAAAAGAAAATTCATATATATTACAACACAAGAAATGATTTTTTCGCAAATTCTAATTCTTCCATTGTTGTATCACCCATTACTATTTCAACATTATCTATATTATCCTCAACTATATTTTCTCTTCTCTCATCAATAAACTCATTACCGCCTAATTTTTTTACCAGGCTTACCTTTAGAGCATTGACATTTTTTTTAATCTCATCTTTAAGATAATCCAAACATATTAAGCATTTGAATTGACACTTCTCTAAGTATTGATTATGGTAACCATGCCTACAAGCAAGAACTTTATCACAATCTGAATAATCAATGCAATTACAATTCAAGTAGTTATATAAAGTGGTTGTAAAGGGTTTTTTAGAGGTAACAAAACCTCTTAGAAGGTGATGATTCATTATTTCATAGTTTAAAGAATACAACTTATACGTGTTAATATTGTTAGATGAATCAATAATTGGAGAATACTGATAGTGGGCTTGATATATCTTTTTAAATAAGCCTAAAAGTAATACAGCACATTTTCGAGAAAGCATGTACAATTGCTTGGGTGTATATAGATATTTGACAGAATCAACAAAATATTTTCAAAAAGCATTATCTTCACAGTGCTGAAAAATAAAACAAGCCTTTTTCTGCAATTGCTCTGCCTCAGAAAACTTCGTCATGTATCGTTAAATAATACTGTGAACAAGCTCTATGGAATAATTACTTAAAGAGGTAAGTCAATTAGTAATCATATCTATCAATGGGTGATTAGTATCCATCCAAAAAAAATATCTAAAAAAAACATTAAAGGTGCATGTTTGTAATTTCTTCGATCAAATCGAAGAAAAAGATCACTCCAGTAGTGCATACAAGCCTCTTCATAAGCTAGCCAGTTACCTTTACAATGATGCACCACATAGATGTTGAGAACTAAAGGGATTAAATTACTCAAAAGATCAGTTAAATATAAAAATTCAATATTTTTACAAGTATTATCAAATTTTAATAAACAAAATCAATTATATTAAGCCAGGCTATATGCATAATATAAAGAATCAAATCAATCCACTATAGCTGTGGCATCTTACCAAGAACCTTATTTTCTCCAAAAATACTTTTGTAAATATTATTTAACAAAAGTGAATATTTGCCAAAAACAAGTTCATGACTATTCAATGAAATGTAAAGAGGCCCCATAATAGGCAAAAATGCTGTAACGAATTGAGGAATAACTTCATTGTTAAGAAGAACCTGGTGTGCAATAGCCTTGCAGATAAAAAACTGCCTAGGCCAATCTGCAACAATCAGTATTATATAGTTAGAAAGATACTCTTCTATCAGTTCTTGATCATGCACGATTTGAAGAGCTTTCATATAATTTTCAACACTCTTCAAGTTATCTTCGACAAAATCAAAAAGGATAGCATTCTGTATATATCTATCACTTTTTTTTTCTGCCAACCTGTCATCATAACTGTGCAATATTAGTTTTTCTATAAGATCATCATTAGAACCTTTATCTTTTACACAATCATGATAAGAAACTCCAAGATTAGCCATAAATCATTCATCGAGATGCTTCATAATTAGCTCATCATCAACGATTTTTGGATTGAGTGCCCCATTACGTGGTATAGCTGGTATGGGACACGGATTCATTACGATTGTTGCTATGTATGCTGCCTAAGACATATCAGTGGTGCTTATTATGATAATTATCAATATTTAATACGAAAAAATTTTTAGAACAATTCTTAAGGGCATTCTCTACATATTCCTTATAGGTCTCTGAAATTTTTTTCTTTTTACGATCTACTACTCTTGTAGTTGTAGTTATGCCAATATTAGCCAATATATTTAGACCCTCGTTGCTTGTATCTACAGAATCTAAATAATATGCTAAGTTGAATTTAAAAGAGTTAATTCTTGAATTATTTAATGATGCAAGAAAATAATATAAAAAAACTATTAATCTTTTTATACGCCCCATTGTCTGCTTACAACATTCAAACGGCTGAGCTAGTGAATAAAGTTGATCAAAGAAGTTCTTCAAGCTTGGGTTAATTTGTGGAAGTAATTTTCGCATTTTATCAAACAAATATATAGAGCCTTCTTTCCGCATATGTTCTCTCTCATAAAAAATTCACACCATAGATCTAACAACTTCAACAAGATTAATCATACTTACCTCCTCTTCGTCTACGGCCTCTATATCCTCTCTCATTATAGTTTTTAAATTTCTTAATTCCACACCTTCTTTAATTTTATTTTCTATTTCTTTTCTGTTAATATCTTCTGCATCTACTACAACTTCAGTTTTAGCTATATTCATGTCAGATTCAACTACATCTACAACATCTTCAACTTCAGCTTAAACTTTTACCCATTTGGCTTTTCTCAATTGATTCTCTACAAAATTCATATAACAGTTATGACATAATTTGTTACCTTTTACCCAAGCTTCCTTGATCAAACTGTTAGCTTCAGCTTCGTTCCATTTATTTTCTGTTAATAGACGAAATCTACATGATTTAGTAGCTTCACATTTCATACACTTATTAGTTTTAGACATATTTTTATAATAAAAAATATAAACTGAATCCACTTGAATCCACCGATCTTATTAAAATATAGTGCGAAGGCTTCAAGTTTACTTAGTCGATTTATTATAATTAATAGAATGGATAGGTTATCCAAAGCTCTAAAAATATAAAAAAGTGTCGTAAAACCCATAAAAAAATTTTTGATCCTTGTGTAACTATATCGAAAATTTTACCTAATTTGGGACGGTCTCCCCTGGAATGTTTTGAGTACAGTCAGAGATTTTTCAAAGTTGTGTGATGCAAATCATTTCATTTTTTGGTAAAGATCTGCAATTCTGTAATACAAAATTTGGCCAAATTTTGGCCAAATTATTGACTGCATTGTTACACTTTTGTTATTTAGTGCAAAACTACCTTATAAAGCCTCAGGGATCCTCAAGGATTCCTAAACTACATAGCCTTAGGATACTTTTTGTAAAAAAAATTTAAAGGATTTTTTAAAACTGATTGTTATTTTCAGATAATAAAAAATGCTTTTGTTTTTTCAATTGAAATCAGGTTTTAGAATACCTTTCTAATATATTTGCAGATCATTTCCATATTGTGTATAATCCTAGACTAGAGTATTTTGTAAATATTTGTTCTATTGTTACAATCAATTGTGTCTGTGAATCGTAGCTTTGTCCATTTTTGGATTTTCTAAGTTTTAGTTATTTCATAGTGTAGTCTCGCAGGTCATGCTCTATTAAGCATACGAATTCTTGGTTTTTAAGTAGTCCCAATAATTCATAATCATTAATTTTCTTTAGTGTTAGATTTTCTTTAAGTTTCTTTGATATAGATATTCGATCTTGTGGTTCAAATAATTCTAAATACTTGTAGCTATAATGTGCATTTAGTATCTTATTAATACAGTTGATTTTACTTTGTATTTGGTTCTTTCCACATTCTAGTAATTTTTTGTATTTTTCAAATTAGAGTATTTCTTTTTGCATTGTAGTTTCTACTTGTTTGGAATATACTAAATATTCTTGGTGTGTCATTGCTGATATATGTTTTCTAATTTCTTCTTTATCTATTAAACTTTCTATATCTTCAAAGCAGTATTTTGCTTGGTCAGTATTAGTATATGCTTGTTCTAGGTTATTGTAATTTTCACAGTTTTCATAGTATTTATGTATCTCGTTAAAGATATAGTCTAATAGTGTTTAATCATTGGTATTAATGGTAATTGTATTACTTTGTTATAAGTATACTATTTCTATTCTGATGCATTTTCTAGTTCAGTTTGCTTTAATATTATCCTGATATTTACTGGGTAAATAAATACTGTTCATCATATTTTATGAGTTGCTTTGTCTGATGGGCAGTATTTTTCTGCTACCCATTCTTGTAAGCTTATTTTAAACTCGTCCATACTTTGATTAATTGTAATTTTTCTAGTAGTATATTTGATTCTTCTAATGTTTCTCATATTGCTGTCACTTCTTCAGATTCACATAGTCTTTCTAATTCGTCTAATTCGCCTTTCTCTCCCATTTCTTGGTAGTTTCCATAAAATACTTTTAAAGAGTTATTTCTTTGTGATAATACTATTTGATAACCTTTTGCAGGGTGGTATCTAAATAGTGCTATTTGAACTATATGTCAGATTGGCAGGTTGAGATGATTAATTAGTGATTGTGCTGTAAATTCTAAATTTCTGCACGTGAAACAGGTGTCATAGTATGTTTCTTGGTTTCTATTGATTATTTTTCTATAATCTATTATATTGTTGAAGTTATTGCAAGTAACACATTTCCAAAGTATTCTATACTCTGGATCTTTAATTATTGGTAATTGTTCCATTTTTGTTTAGTTGTTTAATAGTATATTCTATTAATTCAATATCTTCGAGTTCCTTTTTGGATTGTTTTATTTCTTGTTGTAAGATTTTAGATTTCTTTAGTTTATATGCTTCGGTCTGCACATATCTTCTATAGTTTCAGTCAATTTGGTTACACTAGTAACAGTGTTGTAGATCTATTACACTATTAGTTTTTTTGATTTTCTTTTTAAAATATTCTTTTGTGAGATATCTTTTGTACTTTGGGCAATATTATTTGTTTCTGAGATTGGTTTTGAAGGTGTATAATTTTGGTAGTATTTTAATCTGCACTCTTGGCAGGTTTGAGTTTTCTGTGGTCTTTAACAAATATTTCTAAAGATTTTTCTCTTAAGCACATAACACAACTAATTAAATAATTGTAGAAAAATGCTCTGTTATTGTTTATGATTTTTACAGATCTTCATTGCTTTTGTTGTTCTAGTCTAAGTTTACGTCTGTCACAGGTTTTGCTCATTTCTCCTGATTTATTGGGAATTGTATATGTTCCCTTGAGTGTTCTGTACTTGGTACACTTCTTGATATTTTTGTTGTGATGCTTCATATATTTCTTTATTAATTTGGTCAATAATAGCTTGTCTTGCACTTGTTATTTATAGATTTGTTTAGTATCGTTCAGAATTATGTTCTGAGTTTGCATTTTGAGTTCTGTACTTGATACAGGTTCGATATAGTATTCCTGTTTGTTTTTCTCCAAATCCTTCTTTTGGTTTCTTGATTCTGCACCTTGAGCACTTTATTTGTATAGGTTGGTTCTTAATATTTTCTTCTTTATTAGTTCTTTGAATTTGGTATTCTTTTTGATATTCTGGTTTTTGTACTTTTCTGTCTTTGCAGTGTATACAAGTTTTGTTTACTCACTTTTCTTGTTTAAAGTCTTCAGGGTAGTTTCTATATTTTTGACAAGTTGAACAGTATTGGTATTGTAATTCTGGTCCTGTTATTATTGGGTTATAGAATATAAAATTATATTCTTGTTGTTGGTTCATTCTTTACTTCTTCTGGGTTTATTAGTAGTAATTCTTCTACTGCTTCTATTCATATCCTATACTCTTCTGCGTTGTCTTTACTAAATTGCTCAAATCTTGTAATTCTTTTTTGCCACACTTCAGTAATTGAATATTTATACTCTTGCAGGTATTGTGATTGTTTTAATTCCTTGGCTAATGCTTCTTTTTCTTCTGCTAAGTCTTTGAGAATTAGTTGATAGAGGATTATAGCGTTTCCTAATGTCCACAGTATGAATACTTTTTGGTGGTATTCTTTTATTAATTCAATAGCTTTTTCCTTTGGTGGTGTTTGGCTATCTCTCCACTTATACCGTTTAGCTTTTCATCTTAATTCTGCAACTTTCAACCAGTTAATATTAGAGTTACTATGTCTTTTTCAGTATATTATTCTGAATGAGAGGTATAAGAGTATAAGTTTATATTTTTCTTTTTTGACAGTTTTTGTAATGTCGTTAGGATTTTCTTGTAGTTTTTCTTTAATATCCATTTAGTGTTTTCTTGCTAGTTTAATTAACTCTCTAATTTCGCTTAATCTGTTTTTACAGATTTCTTTAGTATATTCAATATTTTCTTTTAATTAGTTTTCAATATGTTTTCACTATTCTGGTTTTTCTGAATTTGGGTGTTTAATTAATTCTTCAGAATATTGTCTCTGTACATATCTTAATTTCTTTTTGAGTTTCTTCTTGTACTTATTTTTTATTTATAATGCACTAAATTGTTTCCTTGCACGTATAAAAATTCATGCCAAATATGGGCTTCTGCTTCATCAAGTGTCTAGATAAAGGTATCAAACAGAGTAATAATATAGAAATCTTTATCTTTTAATGTTGCTTTTGTTTCTGATACTTTCTTTAAGCTTTTGTTGCTGTTAAAAGTTCCTTGGTATATTAATATTTGATTTGGTTCATTCCTAGTTAAATTTACTACAAAAAGTTCTATTTTAATAATTTCTTCTCGCAGTTGTGAATATGGGTGTACTTCTTTGTCAAAAGATACAAAGATATCCTTTTGTAGTATATTAGAGATTCTGATAAAATGTCCTGATTTAGTTGATATTATTCATACTATGAATTTAGCAGATGATTGGAGTAATTTTACTTTTATTGTTAATTGATATTTAATTATTGATATCAAAGTTGTTTCTGGTGAAACTATAATATTATTATTAAACAATTTTTCGATTCTCTAATCTAAATATCATAGTTATTGAAATTGGTTAAAACTCATTGAATAATAATTAATTTTGACTGGTACATCAGTATATGCTATAATTTCTTCATTTCCTTTTAGTGCTATAGAGTGGTTGTAGGTGTTTCTAGTTGCAACTCTTCAGTTGGTGTTCTTTCTGGTATAGGTATATTTCTGTATGCTAATTCTAATTGAGTGGTTTGGCTTTGATACTCTTGTTCCTTATCAGTTGATAAATAACTCATTGACGATTTCTAGTCCAAGGGTTAAAGTGTAAGCTTGTAAGGCTTTTAAATATATTTTAATATTTTGAATATTGAATGCTAATTTTTGAAATGCTTTCTTGGTATTGAAGTCTTTTTTGTTTTTTTGAGGATAAGTCTTGTATTTCTTTAGCAATTCTTAAAAAGTTTTTAATAATTTGAATATATTTTAATAGTTTGATATATACTAAAATTCTTTCTTCAATTATCATTAATTGATATATTGTGGCTTAAACATGTCTTCGTAATATGTTTCTTCTAGTAATTGTTTTACTGTTGGTTCAGAAGTTTGGTATCTTTCATATTGTCCTAGTTGGGCTCTTGGTTTTAATAATTCTACTACTTGTTTTAACGATTCAAGATACCATTTTTGAAAATACTTTCGGTCTGATTCTTCTTCTAATAGTTTATATTTATACTATTCTCTTGGGTCTGATTGTACTTCCTTTAGTTCAATATATTCTTCGTGGATTATTTTTGCTTGTTGGATCCAATTAAAACAATTTTTGGATTCAAACGTGTTTTTTATTTCTAATTCTTTATGATTTTTTTGTAAGCATTTTCTCTGAGTTGTTCTAACATGTCAGTTTTTCAGAATTGTAATAAATCGTAAGTTCTTTCTTCTATTTCTTTAAAAGTGAAAACTGTTTGATATTGCAGTGCTAGGCAATATTTAGGTCGATTCTTTATTAGTATTTATCTGTTTATTAGAATATAATCATGGATTAAATCTTTACACTTTAGTTTTATTTGAGATTTTAAATCCATTAAAAGCTTTTGCTTTTTGGTCTATTTTTGCTTAGGTTAACAGAGTATTCTGTTACTTTCTCAAGTACTTTTAATTCTTGTTCTTTGTCTAGTACTATAGATTCTCCTTTGTTGAATAATATGTCTTCAGCAATAAAAGTAATGTGATATAATACTGTTTTTAAGCTATTTGGTATTAATTTCAAATCATATACAAATCTTTCTCTAAGGAGATTAATTTGTTTTGCAGTTGCTGTAAGTAGCTGTATATATCTTTCTGCTTATCAGTAATACTATATTTAAAGGTTTGATTAAGTAATAAATAGTTTATTGCTATTGCAAGCTGTAAAGTTTTTAAGGTAGTCCCTAATCTTGAATTATTTGTAGGATTGGTTCTTGCAATTAGGTTTGCTAGAGTTTTTTCAATATCTCATTAGATTTCTTCAAAACTTCTTTGATCAAGGATTTCTTTATAAGAGTTTATGGTTCTTAAAAGTGTATTTCTTGGTATAGATTTATAGTTCCAGAAAAATCTAAAAGATAAATAGTCTTTGTTTATTATTCTAGTAATTTGTTCAGGATAATTATCTTGTTGTAGAAAATCACTAATTAATTCTTTAGTTTTGTTTTGAAAATTATAAATTTCTTGTGAATTTTGTTGGAAAATTTGGAAAAAATTTATTCCTATTGCCCACTCTTTTGAGGTTATACTAAGTCTCTTAGTTTCTGTTTTGTTGAGTTGGTAATATTTCATTAAATAATTCTTCAAGTACTTGAATTTCAATTTCAAGGTTTTGTGTTAATTTAAATGAAATAATTCTTTCTATTAAGAGGTCTAAAGTTTGGAGTAAGGCTAATATTAATATATCGAAGAATGTCCTTCTTACTCTGACTAGGTTTTCTACTGAAGTGTTTAAGATATAAGTTTGATAAATATTCCTTCTAATGTTTTTGAATGCTTCAATAGCAGTATTTTGTCTAACTCAGGTTAGTTGTGTGTTTGTTAAAATTTGGTGAAATTCTTGTGGTGATACTGTTCCAGTTATCCTTGTGTCTCTAATTTTCTCAAATTGGATTTTTAAATTATCAAAATATTCTCTTGTTCTTTGTAATAGTGTTTGAATATCTTCTATTAATTGTTTTATTCCTTGTCTTTAGGATAAATATACTTCTTGTTCAATTCATTTTTCTGCTAAGTCAATTATTATTGCACTTGTTTTGCTTTAATAATTTCTTTGTATATTTTCTGTAGAATAGTAACTGTAGTATTCATATACTATGATTATTGATATAGCCTGCTACTAGTTGTGATCTATTTCTTTTTTGGTTTTGGTTGTAATAGCAGTCTAGTTCTTGTCATATGTAGCAATTGCAATTTGTTTTCCTAGTGGTTGTTTCACAGCATCATTTTGATAATTGACAGTTGGTACAAGTGTGGTGTTTTGGTTTCTGTGTTTTCACAAATTTAAATCCTCTAAATTGGTTTATTCACTTTCCAAGTATTTTTTTATTGTTAATAATTAGCTTGTATCTATATTTGGTATCTGTAAGTAATCTGATATTACAGTTGCTTCTCTATATGTGTTTTTTATTTGTTTCTAACAATTAATAATTTTTGTCTATACTTTGTATAGATAGCATTTGGTAAAATGTTATTCACATATTATCTCTATGTTTTTACAGACTTTACACAATATTTTATAATCACAGGTTAAGTTTAATTGTTTGCACTTTTCACACACAGTGAATCTTTTTATAGTTTTATAGGTTGGTGTTGTTTTATAACTCTTAGAAGGTGTTGTTTAATATTTTGGCATGTTCAAAACTTGGTCAATTTCTCTGCATTTTTATAACTATTCTTTATTTTTTTTATTTGTACTTTTATGGTTTTGTTTATATGTTTGCACCAGGCAAGACTTAAAAATATTTATATTGATACAATTGATAAAATACTTTCAAGGTGAATATATGATAAGAATATAACTAATTTAATGAATAATAAAAGTTTTCAAATATTGTTCATTTAATAAACTATTTATGCGTAAATTAATATTTTGTTACTCCATCATGTTGTTTAATTCCTCAAATTGTTCAAATTCTTTTTTAATTGGTAAGTCATCAATTGAATTTCTAGAGAGTTTATTTAATTGGCTTACTCGTATTAATACCCTTTCAAATCCAGGGTGTTGAAATTGTAGATTGTAGAATGCATTGAATCTTGAAAGTGTTGCAATTTTATAGCCTTGATTATAGTGTATAAATTTTAATGCTTGCTTAGTTATCATAATTTCTTTAAGACCTGCAATTTTTCTTTTTAATGCTGTGTTTTCTCTTTTGAGTTGGTTATTTTCTTCTTGTGATAGTTTAATCTCTTCACAACTTTCTTGAATTCGAATACTATTTTGTTGAATTCCTTGTTGGTTCGAAATTGTTGATAACAATGAGTGTTCTGCTAAAGGTAATACTAATTTTCGTACTATTGCTTCAATTTCTTTAAATTTATCATGTAATTCTGATAGGTCTGGAATAGTATTCCTATATTTTTCTAATAAGGGTTCAGAACTTTCAGAAGTATTATCTACTTCTTCATTCATTTCTTCTAGTAAAAAGTATTTTTCTTCATGTACTGGTATATCAAAGGATTCATTTGCAACAGTTTCTTGTTCATAATAGCTTGTTTTATTTTCTAAATTGTATCATTTTTGAATATTTGGTGGTAAATTTAAAATTTGGCTTCTATATTCTTCTTCTTCATAATTGTATCCTGGTGGATAAGTTATTGAGGATGGTAGTGAAATAAAATTATTATTATTCCTTATATCCATTAGTTTTTCAGATATTTTATCAAATATTTGGATAGGGTTTTCTAGTGTTTCTTCTTTTAGTTTTTCAATAAATATTTGAGGTATTTTATTTCTTCACAATTTGATAGAGTCTCTTCGTTTTAATAGGTTTTTTGAAATTTTTTTACACTCATTGCATTGTTGGACAATTTTTACATTGGGTAGTGGTATAGTTTCTTCTTTATGAATTTCATCTTTCTTTATCATCTTTTCTCTTAATTTTTTTAGATGAAGTTGGTTCAGATAAGTCGTATCTTTGGCTATTTGTTACTACTTTTTAATAAATCCTTCAGTTACTTTGCAATTATTGCATCAAATAGTAATAGCTTCTACACTATTAGTTTCTGGGTTAAATTCCCATTTTCAAGATTTATACATTTCTTGGTTTTGCCATTCTTTATTTTTTGCATTATTTTCTGCAATTTTTTTAGGTGTTAATGAATTTTGAATGTCTTCAAAGCATTCTAAGCAAATTCTAAAAATTAAGTCTAGTATCTTTTTTAGCATTAAGCATTCTTGGTATAATATGCAGTCTTTTGTTCCTTGTTCCTTGGCTATTTGATTATTTGTTTGAGTAAGGTTAGTGGAATAAATTTTTGTTTTGTTTCCTTCTTCATTGAAGGTTCTGTTTAATAATTTATTATCATTAAGGTCTGCTCCTAATACTGAGAAATGGTCATTAAACTGGTCTCTAATTCTATCTGTGTGCAGGATTATAAGTTGTTCTTGTCTTTCAGAGTCTTTCCATTGGTCATGTGATATTTCTTTAAGGAATTGGAACATTCAGAATATCTTGGATTCATTCATTGTCTAATTTCTATAAATTCCTCTAGACATATTTTCTAGTTCTCTTTAAACTCTTGGTATATCACAGTGTCTGTAACTGTAGTAAAGTTCGTATGCTACTTTTTCCTCTTTGGCACAAAAGAAATTATATTCATAGTTATATACCATATGCCTCTTCCAGTTTTCTTTAAAGCATACAGTATACTTCCTTTTATTCCCTTTTTCTAGTTCTATTTCTTGGTATTTGATAGATCTTTGATCTAGAATCAGGAGGTGTTCAACATATTCTTGGTAACATTTTTTACAGACTATTTTATCTAAAAGGAATTCATTTTGGTAGTCGTAGGGATTAACATAGTTTCCTTTTGGTAAAAAGAATAAATCTTTTGTAGCCTATGTTCAACTCTTTCCAACGATCTCTCGTACCAAAATCACAACAAACCTTTTTTCCAAAAAACAGTAAACTATGGAAGCAAAGAGTGGCAGAAGACTGATAAAAACCATAAACTAGCACCTGTTATTTAGAGATAGTTCTCATATGCTACGTGCTAACAGGCTTAGAGGTTATCACTCACCACGAGGACAACACTTGTTATTTAAAAGTAGTTCTCATATGCTACTTGCTAACAAGTTCAGAGTCTATTACCTACTGACAAAGAAGTCAGCAGTTAACTGGGCTCTATACATTCTACTACTTTTGGAAAAGAATATATGTTCCTTAAAGAAGAGTATGAGAATCATATTCTATACTATCACCCACTTGCTTTTCCTACAAAATTTTCATAAAAAGTAGGCAAAACAGCTTACCCCCGTTAAAAGATCGGCATTGTTTACTCCTTCCAAATTCAGATGAGTCAGTAGATTGCAACTACGTGTTTTGTTTGACCATACATATAGTCACGTTGCTACCTAAAAGATTAGTATGTAGATCTGGATCATTTTCGAGTTTGGTCATATGTTGAAAAGAAGTTCTTACGTTAAGGCAAAGCTTTACAACAGAGATATATGAGTGTTGTATTTAGTATATAATTTTTTAGTCTTGTACACAGGCTT
>CAJVPU010000313.1:0-19078 GCA_910591775.1 Dentiscutata heterogama | reverse complement strand
TATCCTCGTGAATCTGATGTAATATCGTAACTATCCGAAATAAAGCTCATGCCAATGGCCTAAGTGGTCACCTTTAACATTAAAAAAAAAAAAAAAAAAATAAATTTAAAATACAAATTTTTGTATTATATCTATAATCAGTGTTGTATATGGAACATGTCTATACAACTACCCTAGTATCCCCAACCTAAAAAATTTCACAATTAGGCTAAATTAAAATTTTAGATCAGATGTAATATAAAATTAAACTAAAAATACCCAAACCCTAACCTTAATCTAATCCTAACTCTGGTAGCAAAATTTTTTAGAATAGGGATACTAGAGTCATATGTCCATACTATGTAAAATGTTTAATATCCAAAATTGTCCAAAATTGTCCAAACCTATGTCTATATTTAAATAATCAATAAAATAATATAAAAAAATATATAATTATATATATTTTTAGATGCTAGATTCATTTATAAAAAAATTAAAATAAATTATCTTAATAAAATTTTGAGTAATTTTAATTTGAAAAAATATTCAAAATTGTTCAAAATTGTCCTATACAACGCTGCCTATAATACTATGCTTAATGATGTTGTTTATTTTAAATCACTATAGTAGGACTCTAGAGGATTGGTTGAAGTTACTTGCAATAGAAGAGGTAAATATTGTCATGTCTAGAAAGCCTATTGATTCAAATTTTTCATATAATTTTATATAATATAATTTTTTATACCAAGGACTTGACATATATGAATTGCCTGTTTAATAAGTTCCTCACAACCAATATTTGTAGTTTTATATATTGCTTGAATTATCAAGCTTCATGCTTGGTTTCATATACTTGTTCATTTATACTTGTATTATATAAACTATACAAAAAATCACAGCACATTTTTGTTTGCTATTAGGCCATGCAAAATTAATTAATTGGTTTTCATAACCTGGCCGGGTCAAAATTTGAAAACTTCTAAAAAAAAAATTTTTATATATTTTAATAACCGGGTGGGTTTTAAAAAAAAATTTTATATAAATTTTATAAAATTTTATATATTAAGTTTAAAAAAAAAAGCCGGCCAGCCAGATCTATTTTTAAAATTTCATGTTATAAAAACCAAGTAATTAAATTTGTATGGCCTTAGAAAGACTAGAAAATGCTTTTTTAATACTATTAGTCTTAATATGACTCTGGTTAGCAAGGATATATTGGTGATTCCAGTAACATCCAAATCATCTAACAATTTTTAAGATATCTGTGACTATATTGCTATCTTCTTTATTAGCAAAAAAATAAGTGTTAACATTTCAGCACTTATATATATCTCTTATATACAAAGTAAATAGGCAATAGTTGTATTATTTGTTTTGTGTGTTAAGTAGATTATCTATATCAATTGATCTTTACAAGTTGGAGTAGGTGTACAAAAACTATACTATAGGTAGATCGACTCAAGTTTCTATATTATTTAACATTATATTCTTAAATAAAATAAATAAATAAAATAAATAAATACCATGGAATAAATAAAATAAGTAAAAAAAAAATAGGAATTTTGTACAAGGAAAAGGAATAAAATTGACAAAAAAAATTTTTTTATAAAAAATTAATTATCTTATAAACTAGTTTATGAGATAATTAATTTTTTGTAGAAAAATTTTTTTTGTCAATTTCGTTCTTTTTTCTTGTACCAAGCCTATATATAATAAAGAAAATAAATAAAGCTTAATAAAAATAACAAACCTTCACTTTTTAAAAAATGAATACATTCTGCAATGTTGGATTCTATATTTATATTACCTTCAAAATTATTATTTTTTTGTGCTTTACAAACTTTTTGCTTAATATTTGAAACCTCTTTTTATTTTAATTTTTTAATACTCACACCTAGATCTAGCTTCTTAGTTGCATAGTTTTTAATCGTGCTTATAATAGTAGGTAGTAGATAGTTCTTGACTGCTTCTTCTTCTACTAATTTTCGAGCTGCATCTAAATACTTTACTACTTCCCTTTCTTCAAGAGTGTGTATATAATCAAGGCTGTTATTATATCATTCAATTTGCACTTTTTGTGGCCCAACAAAATGCAACATCTGAATTTTCGCAGAACACAGATTGGAAAAACGGAATTTTGTTTTCTGGTGCTTTTCAAGAGGGATACCTTCTTTTCGACCACTTGAATAATTATGTTTTATAAGTTGACATGCAAAAGCTTTCCATAAATTACTGTTAGTATGATTTTTATAGCTAAACCTGGTCCAAATATTTGAAACAAGTAGCCACTATTTATGATCAAAATCATGTATTGATACTTCAAACAGTTCATCAAAATTGAAGAGAAGTACATGTTTTTCTTTAGTAGTTAAAGATTGAGGTATATAAAATTTAAGTGTAACCTTTTTGTTTGTTTTAAGCAAAGCATTTTTATTTTTTTTAAACATAGTTTCAGTTTCTTTAAACCTTACACTTTTGTTTTTCTCAAGTTCTACACTTTCTTTAAGTTCTATACTTTCCTTAAGTTTTATACTTTTCTCAAGTTCTACATTTTCATTTGCCTCAAATACAACCTCCTTCTCTTTCACAAATATACCTTCTTTGTTTTCTACAAAAAAATTACTTATATAATAATACTAAATACTAGTATATAATATATATTGGCTTATATGAATATAAAAAAATATATATATTGTCTTGCTTTGACATTGTTCATAAAGTGAGAAAAAATTAAAAAAAAAAGAATCTTTATATATATATATATATAATTTAGATCGCAAAAAAAAAAAAAAAAATTAAAAAATCTTAGATCATTATACCAATAAAATCCTAAATTTTTTATCCCCACAGCTTATTTTACAGCTTATTTTATATTCATTACCATCATAAAAGAAAAAATATTAATGTTAAGCTTATAATGGCTATAACAGCCCAGAATTAAAAAAAAAAAAAAATTTAACCTAAGTTCTATGACTTTCTTAATTTACTGCGCTTTTCAAATTATTGTGATCAGTGATTTTTATACATTATACCGGAAATCAAAAATCTAGAAAAAATGCAAATCTGTAATTGGTTAAAAATAATGTTTAGCCAATCATATATTGGTATTTTTTCTAGATTCTGATTCCCGGTGTGATGTATGAAAATCGCTGATTACAGTAATTTGAAAATCACAGTAAATACGATACGAAAAAAATCGGAATTACCCACTTTCCGAAATCTCCCGTGATTCGGGTAATTTCGTAAGGTGACAGAATCATCCAGGGCGACCATCAAAAGTGCAGTAACGTGACTTGTGGTGCAGTCAAACCAAACTACGCACAACTTTATATACTAACGCTAATAAAGCCACAGCTATTCACAGGAAAAAATATTTGCGATCCAACTTTACCACGAACAGGCCTAATTTCTTTTTTTTTCGGATCAAAATTTAAAACTTAATTTCCGGCCAAATTAGAATTTTGAAGATCATCGGCCTAAATTAGATTAATGCAGGGCAAATGTTATAATCACGTTACTGCACTTTTTATGGTCGCCCTGGATGATTCGGCTTTAGACGCCCCCCATATTTGGTAAAATCCCTGACTGCAGTAAGACATGTCCTCTGTTATTGTGGAACGTTTAAGCAGCCAATGAAATTTCAAGGACCGACAGCCAATCAGATAGGCTTTTGCACGTGGATAGGCTTTTGCACGTGCCAGTAGATACTTTAAATCTGTAAATAGCGATATACTCACGCTCATATTCCAGTAGCGAAAAAAAAAGGGAAAGAAAATGTCTACTGATTCGTTTACTGATTCGTCTTCTCAGCCGCAAAAACGGCCTACTGTGCTATTGTGCATTGGCATGGCGGGTTCTGGTAAAACTACCTTTATGCAGGTAATTGCAATTTGATCAAGAATTTTTATCCCAGAAGATAAAAACGTAGTAAACTACTGACAAATTAATATTTTTTATAGCGTTTGAATGCCCATCTTCACAGTGTCAAAAAGCCACCATATGTATTAAATCTTGATCCAGCAGTTACTCAACTTCCGTTCACCGCTAATATTGATATTCGAGATACAGTGAATTACAAGGAAGTGATGAAGCAGTAAATATTCGATCTATTAAAACTTGTTATTTATAAAATGATAACAGAAAAATAAAAGTAATTTTTTATTACTAGATATAATTTAGGACCGAATGGAGGGATTTTGACAAGTCTAAACCTTTTTACTACAAAATTTGATCAAGTACTTGAATTCATTTCCAAACGCGCACCAACACTTGAGTAAGAATTTATTTGATTAATTCATCATTTCAAGGATTTGCCTAACAGCTCAATATAATTTTATAGGCATATCATTGTGGACACGCCTGGCCAAATCGAAATTTTCACGTGGTCCGCATCTGGGGCTATAATTACCGATGCTATGGCGGCAACGTATCCATGCGTAGTAGCATACGTTATAGATACACCACGAACAACAAGCCCAGCAACATTTATGAGCAATATGTTATATGCTTGCAGGTGAATTATAACTATCTTATTTATTTTTATCTATATTATTACTGCATCTCTTCAACTATTGATCCAATTTCAGCAAATTTTAATTACTGATGATATGGGTAACTGATAATAATTGAATGGAAAGTTAGTATTTTATATAAAACAAAACTTCCATTCATATTGGTTTTCAATAAAACCGACGTCGTTTCGCACGAATTCGCAGTGAGATGGATGACAGATTTTGAAACATTTCAGCAAGCTTTGCAAAAAGATTCGAGTTATATGAGCAGTCTTATGAATTCTATGTGCTTGGTTTTGGAAGAGTTTTATAAACATTTAAGGGTAATTAATAATTTCCAGTAGTATTTATTATTATTAATTTTCTTTACTTATATTTATCATAGACTAACTTAGATTTCTGATAGGTTGTTGGGGTCTCAGCCATAACAGGTGCTGGAATGGATGAATTTTTTAAAGCAGTAGATGAAGCAGTCAAAGAATATGAGACGTAAGCGGTAATAAGTAACATGATATATTATTATTTAATTTTCTCATCTAACTATTATTATTTGTTTTTGTTTTAATAGTATTTATAAACCTGAATTAGAAAAGTTGATTCAGGAAAAGGTATTATATACACTTTGGATCCATATAATCTATTTACATTTTACTAATGAGAGCACTTAACAAGGCCGAACGGCAGGAAGACAAGAAACAAGCACAGCTAACAAGACTAATGAAAGACATGGATGTATCAGATTCTTCTTCAAGAGCAGGTAATATTAATAATGTATATCCGTCGACAATATGATTCAGTGTATTTAACTCGTACCTTTTTGCAGATCAAGCAACTGGGTACTATAATGCAAATGAAGATGAAGACGAGGATGAAGATTATGATGAAGGTAGTGATTTTGGCCAATAATGAAATAAAAGTCTGCTAAAGCTAATTTTTTTTGAAATCGGTTGATCAATTTCCTATAACGATAATAAATCATGAGCTTTTGATCATTACAAAAAGTTGTTTTTATATATACATATTACAAATGAGTTTTTTTATATACTATTCTTCACTATACTTATATCGAGAGTTCACTATAACGTGAGTAACTTGTATGTTTACTATATATTTATTATAGCAAGTAATGTTGTGAACGTTAAATCGCGTTTCCTGACGTTGCTTCTGGCAAACTTAATCAGATAATCTTTAGAGATAACAAACAAAAATTCAATTAACATATTAAATTTTTACACAAAATTATTTTTGTTTTACGAAAATCGCATAATTTGAAATAAATTCTGGAAACGCAAAGCATTGGTGTCCTAAAATTTTCGATGTGGAAAATAAAGGTTGAGGCCAAATCTTTCAGTAAATTCGAAAATTCCGGATTAATTACTGTAAAATCGGATAATCGATAAGCCGGCTAAAACGACCGAAAAATGATGATCGGCCAGGATCACTCGGCTTAGTCGAGTCAATAATTTTAAGTCGACTACAACACTACTGGGGCTGATTTAAAAATACACATCCTACAGAAAAGTATTCGCCCTACCTTATTTTAAAAATAAATCATGAGCTTAATTAATCACTTTGTAATTTTACTTTGACAATTTAAGGTAGGGCGAATACTTTTCTATAGGGAGTGTAAATGACCCTTTAGCTACTATACATAACTAATAAATTATACTACACTATAGTTATTTAGTAAGTAAATTTATTTTACACTATTAAGAAGGTTTCGTTGGTATGTACGTTTGTGTTTTAGGATCATACAAGCGACTGAAAATGCTTAGTGATGACCTTGTAATTCTATATCCATAGAATATGCTAACAAATAAACAGTAAGTCTGCAAACCTCTGCAAATTGATTGTTAAGTGCCGTAAATTAAACCAGGAAGTGGGTATTTAAATTTTCACGGTGGCGACTTAACTTCGAAAATTATATTGTATAATTTAATCACAGACATTATCAGTGAAAACTTAAATATTTACTTCCTGGTTTTTAATTTGGCATCACTCAAAATGGTACTTACCGTTATACCTTAAGACTAAAACAGAATAATTAAAACTTGGAAGTTTAAAAGATTATTAAGCAATAACCGAATGAAAAACAAGCTAGACTAGTCTGTGATGACAAGAATTACATAATTTGAAGTCGATTAAGTCGATAATTTTTATCGGCTTAGAGAGTTCTCAAGCAATTAATTGGGTGGTGCGAAATGCGAATTTTAAATTTTAGCCAATGAAAAAAAAAATGGCCTGACTTCTTCATCGAAATGGTAACTCAATTGGTTAGTTTATTCTAATTAAAATTTTGCCTCCGATCAGGATGCTTGAGAATACTCTTAGTCTAGCCGATAAATGTTGAATGGCCAGCTAGAGACACTAATGATGAATGCAAGAAAGAATTTGACAATCATACAGGAGAAGACAAAAATAATGCAATAATTGTTTAACATGAATAGATCTGAAACTTGCAATATTTTTAAAATCATTAAAACCAAATAATTAAAAAAAAAATTTTTCTTGATATGTTTTTATATAAGTTGGTTATTACTGCTTTATCTATTTCTGATTTAGTTTCTTTAAATATTGATAACTAAGGATGTTAAAATTTGAGTCGAGTCTATAAAAACAATCAAAAGTCAAAGCAGGTTAGTTGTTATATATAAATTTCTTGTTTTAGTATAAGCTAAAAGTATTGTAAAATTTGATTTGTTGAGAATAAATTGTTTTCAGGACTATTAAAGCAGGCTTGCAGTTAACTCAAACCGATTCGAAATCCGATAATCTTATTGATAATAAATGTTTTAGATGTTACTATGGTTTATAATTCGTTCGATTTTTTCAACTATCGGTCAGTATTTAATCCGAAAAATTAATTTAGTATAGTCGTGAAATGATACTACAACAATACGGCTTTTTCATTACCGTTACAATTTACGTTACAATACTACCAGTTCAAATGCACTAGATGCACTAAAATAGTAAAATCAGTAAATTACATATAATCAAATACAATTAAATTAGGTTATACGTACGCTTCACTATTGTCGTATTTCATAATTAAAATATTTTGGTCAAGACTTTCTGCGTCGATTCGCGTTACGTATCAAATGATCGATTATCGATTTTCGTGTGTGAGGTACAAAAACTGAAACAAGAAGAAAGGTTTACAAGAAGCAGGGTATATTATCACATGACCTCTTTTTAATGTCCGAATAAAAAAAAACAATTTCTGGAATTATTGAATTAGATATACGTGCTGATATTGTTATAATTGTAATAATATTTTTACTGTAAAAAAAGACCTTTGTGTAAAAAAATAATTATCAGCTTAACGAATAAAGTTTAATAACACGCTCGCTGGCGAGACAACTTCCACACCGCCATCCTTTCATCACTCTACAAAGGTTAGTTAAATAGTAAAATTTTGGTAGTGTAAAGTAGATAGTTATTATATACTGACAAACTTGTACTCCCTCTTACCGTAACATTAAAAAGACGTACAGTCGTTAATTTACCACGAGGTTCGGGCTGTCAAACAAACATATCTATTACCCTTATAAACAAACTCAACGAATTGATCATAAAAGAAACTATATGTAATAATGAGCAGAGTACTTAAACGAACACCAAGTACAGGAACAATGCAGAGTAACATTTCATCAATTGAAGCCCCTAGCACAATGAGTGCAAACACTTTAAATCGTCCCGCTCAAGCTTCGCAATCATTATATCCACAATGTCAAGATCTTTTAGGAAGACTTTATTGTGTAGAAGGATTTGAAGAATATTTAATACAAGGACGAAATAGTATGCAAAGCAACGGCTCAATAGTCGGAACACCGACGTCTGAAAATGGTCCTAGTAGTTTAATTCTTAGAGAAGATCCTGTAACTCTTTTATGGCAGACTTTTCGTCTAGGTTATCCTCTTTGTGCGCTCGTTAATGCTTATAAACCAAAAAAACCATTAAAAGTTACAATTGAAGATTCAAAACCAAAAGCCTTTGTATATAAATTTTTGGTTGCTTGTCAGGAGGAGTTTCAATTAAAACCAGAACAACTATTTACAATCACACAATTATTTCAGGATGATACAAATGGTTTCGTTATGGTACGTGACAAGCTATGTATTAATTTATGATCCCATATGTTCATTCTAGTTTGATTATTATTCCTTAGAAACTTATAAGAATATGTATTGGGATTATATATAGTATTATTATACTTAATTATAATTTTAATTTCGCACATTATTCATCATTATTCATATTATTTCTTATTATGTTAGGTAATTAATACAGTAAAACTTGTAACTGATAAGATTGAAGAGAAAGGTCTTCTCAATTTATCTCGAAAAAGAGATTGGGGAAGATCAGATCCAAAAAAACCCACTGATAATCGGGCTAGAGTAGTGCATGAGTTGCTAGAAACTGAAAGAAAATATGTTCAGGATATGGAAGTTTTACAGGTAATTTAATCCTTTTTTTTTTTTTGAAATTATTTATTTAACCGCGTAAGGTTGATATGTATATATATTTTTTAAAGTTTATTCCAAATTCTTGACATTTATGAATTTCTTATTTAGAATTATGCTAGAGAGCTTCAGAGTCAAGACATCGTTAGCGCGGATACTATTCATTTACTCTTCGCTAATCTTAATCAATTAGTTGATTTTCAACGCCGCTTCCTTATAGGTGTGGAAGCTACGTCTAGTGCAAGTCCAGAAGAGCAGCGTTTTGGCAGTCTGTTTATACAAATGGTATATAATTTTTGTTTTATAATTAAGCATTACCAATTATCATAGGTTTAAATAATTTGGATGTATAAAAAAAAAAAAAAGAAAATTTATATTTCCAAGTTATTTATACTTATTATAACTGATAATATCAATGTATGAATAAATTTTAAGTGAATATAAATAAATTAAAAATAGGAAGAAAATTTTGCGGTTTATGAACCATTTTGCGCAAATTATCAATCTGCTTCCGACCTAGTTATTCAAGAATTACCGAACTTACAGGTAATTTTTCTAATGGAATTTTATGTTGATTTTTTTTTATGTTAATTTTATGTACTAATTTTTTTTAATATTAAACTACTTTTTTTTTTTGTTTTTTTTTGACAGAAATTATCCCATGTAGTTGAACCAACATATGAACTACCATCATTATTAATTAAGCCTATTCAACGTATCTGTAAATATCCATTATTATTGCAGGTAACTATAGAATCTATATCTAAAAAATAAACGAGCTTTATTTTTTTATATTTAATATTTTATATTGAATGAATATATAGGAATTATTAAAATTTACTGATAAAGAGGATAAATACTATGAGGAAATTAAGTGTGGTCTCAATGCAATCAAGCGTGTGGCCGATCGTGTAAATGAAACGCGGCGTCAACAAGAAAATGCTGCTGTCGTTAAAGATTTGGAGCGTCGTGTAGAAGATTGGAAAGGTCATAAAATTGAGCAATTTGGCGAACTTTTACTTGAAGATGTATTCACTATGTCTAAAGATGATTCTGAACGTGAATATCATGTATATTTATTTGAAAAGATTTTACTTTGTTGTAAGGAAACAAATTCAAAAAAACAACAAAGTAAATCTCAACTTCTTAAAAACAATAATCGAAAATCTAAAAGAGCTAGCCTGCAATTAAAAGGAAGAATATTTATACACAATATTACTGCTGCAGTAGAAAATCGGGGTGGTGAAAACGGTCGGTCTGGGGGTATGTTGTTGAATTTATTTATTTTATATTTTTATTTTATTTATTTATTTTATTTTTTTTTGCGTTTAATTATTACTTTATTAATATATCATTTTTAAATTTTAGTATTGTCATTAAGAATATATTGGCGAGGGGATAGCGAGATGGAGTCTTTTTCTCTCAAATGTCGAAATGAAGAACAACTTAAACAATGGAAATCTACATTAGAAAAATTGTTACCAGGAGATAGTAATCATCGTCATACAATGACGAAAGGACAATTAGATAATACTACTCCTCCGAAACGCCCTGGAGTATCAAACACACAGTTGGCATCTTTGCAGAACCTTGACCTTCCTTACTTTCGCCGAGATGGTGACACTGACTCATTTATTGAAGACGAAGATGATTATGATGATGATGATGATGATGAATCTGATGACTATGTTATGAATCATAATAATAATAATAAACTACTAAAAAGTCAATCATTACCTTATGGTCAATTTCCCTCTCCTTATAATGATAAAGGTAGGCCGAAAACCAACGAGTCTGTAGCACCTCCACCTTATGGTTGGGATCCAAATTCACCACCGTTGCCAAATACACATCCACAACACCGATCACACTCATCAGTTCAAAATTTGTCCCGAAATGGTAATTCAACTGCACCCCCAACCATGGCTACGTTCCCGTCAAACGCTATGATGCAGGTGGAAAATAATATGGGTTATTTTCCGAATTCTCCACCACCTTCATATCCTGGTTCTCCAGCTCCATCTACTCGTAGCAGTACAACTTCACATTCAAGCTCTAATCCTGTTGCTATATGGCAACGTAGAAGTGTTGAGCATCCATCGCCTCTTGCAGGCACTATTGCAAAATTTATGAATGAAGATGATGAATATAGTATTAACCCACCACCACTACCAATTCAACGTTCTCATTCTCATAGTGCTGCCCCAGGTCAAACATTTAATCAAGTTAATGGACCTGCGCCTAATTTGCCAAATCACAACGTTGTAAATCGCCTAAGATCACAAAGTAGTCCAAATATCCAAGCCATTCAGGAATTACAATTTGAAAATACAGAACCTGTGCCTAGCATTCCGAATTCTAGTAACCCTGCGCGTCAAAATGTTACTAATGGGTTTCAATCAATAGAGATAGAACAACGAAGTAGTGGGTCAAGCAATTCCTCACAAACTTCTGGACAATCTCTTCATACTACTAATTCAACAAATTTATCTACAAATAATAATTTGTTGTCACCTCAAAGTGACCAAAAGAAGCAACATTCTTTATCTAATTATTCTACGACTATGAAAATTAAAGTGAATTTTGCTGAAGATGTCTTTGTGATAGTTGTCCCTCAAGATATTGAATACAGGGAATTATGTGATCGTGTGGAACGTAAAATACGCTTATGTTCTACACGAAGGGATGAAAGCGTTCCCATTCGAATTAGATACCAGGATGAGGATGGTGATCATATTACAATTAATTCTGATGAAGATGTTTCAATGGCATTTGAAGGTAGACTAGCCGCGGGTGGAAATTTTGTTAATTTGTATGTAAGCTGAAAATTTATTATAATAAGATATGAAACATTACAAGGTCAAAATCTGGGCATAAGTAATGTGACCCGACCTCCTTATCAGGTCATCCGGAATCACATGAATTAACGTTTGCACGATAAAAAAAGGTGTGAATTTTGATATCCTTAATAATAATAGTGTTGGTTGTTGGTTACTGGAAAGTATCGTGTGCGTTTAGATGGTAAATTGTAAAACGGCATCGGGTGTCCTCTTTTTTTTTTTGAAAAAGGTTCATTTATAGCGGTTAACTTTTTTTTTTTTTTTTTAACTATTATATACCTAAATATTTTACTAATTAGAAAAATCTGGTGAACAGAAGTGTATAATCTCTCTTTTATTTAACTGCTTAAATATTCTTGTTTTCACATTTTTTTTTTTCTTTTTATCATTTATTTAACGTTTATTTACACAAATGTGAAAGATCAAGAATGTTTACAGGAAAAATTTTTTATCCTACATTTCCTTCAAAAATATCTTTATATTACGATATATCATGTATTGCCATTAAAAAAAAAAAAATAATAATCAAAACATAATTAAATTACCGTTTAGCATTACTGTATATATAGTATGTGATTTATTTTTATATGTATATTTGTGTTTATAGAATGGGTAATTTGACGATTGTGACAAATTGGCTTGTGATCATATTGGAATCAAATGTTTCTTGCATGCACCCATTCAACGAGAAATAGAATGGTGAAAAAAATTTATTCGATTCCGATTTCTTGAGGATTTCTTGTTATTATTTGTAATAACTTATACAGTCGTCCTCCTCTATAATCACGCTATTTGTTTTACATAAAAAAGATGTGATTATAAAATTTTAATAGTAATGTGATTACAGTAAGACCTCCCTAAATGCACACCCCTCGGGACTATAATAAAAAAAAAGCAAAATGTGCACTTAAAGAGAGTGTGCATTTATAGAGAACAAAATATATAGTGCTCTTATAAGTTGGGGCTAAGTTATGCCGTGCATTTAGAGAGAATTTACATAGGGCATTGGGGTGTTTCATAAATTAATTCACATTAATTATCGACAGATTTTTTGATCGACAAAACCGTTACTAGTAAAATATTAGTGAACGAAAATTGATTCTTCTCACGTACTAACCACTTTTTACCGATAATTTTTATGGCAAACAGTTGGAAACGTGCAGACAAAGAAAGTTACGGGCCAATATTTTTAATTAATTATCAATTTTCAGATGTTGCATTAGAAAGAACTTTTCTTTTGTTATCATTATATATGTCCTAACGAAGAAAATGAGCGTTTGTGAGGGGATTTGCTTTTGTAACTAAAAATTTAGCCCGTAACTTTACAAAAAAACTTTATACTATATTGTATATTGAGTTTTATTGAAAGTTTTCTAGCTAGTTTTAACGCTGAATCTTTTTAAGATTCTGCCTTGATTATTATTAAATAATGTTATAATAAAAAAAAAATTTTTTTTTTGCATTGAATTGGCTTTTGTCATTGAAATTTTATTTTTGTTATTGCCGTACATGTTTTAACAGTATTTGTGTCAAATCGACTCAGGTATCATAACATAACTTCTTAAAAAAATGCCTATATTATATATATTGTGGGGTTTCATGTTTGTCTAGTGAATTATTTAATACAGCCTTTTATCATTATATTTTAAGCAAACAAAATGTGCATTTGTCTTGAATTGGCTTTGTTAGATTAAAATTTAAAAGGTCAACTACATAACCTTCAGGATATTTTCGCATATTCATAGCTTTATACTTGAATTTTTGACTCAATGCCTAAACCTTCAACCCGAAAATTGCAATTAAAGGTGCTTGAATCACTTGCGCAACAGCGCAAGCTGGAACAGCATCAAGAAACTATTGACAAAATAATAAATCATCTTAAAAAAATTGATGATCAAAAACTTAAATTGATGCATGATTTGATTTTTATTACTCTTAAAGACATATCAGAGACGGATATAACATCAATATCACATCTCTTGCGTACAATAAAATATCCACATGGAAAAAACCAAAGTCGAATAATATCACCTTATATACAAAACAAAGCCCACAATTACATATCTAATACTCTTTATAAACCTGGAACATCTTTGGATACACTAGTTCATCAAAATAAACAACTTAAAAAAAGATATTAAAAAATTGCAACGATCTAAAGATTGTGCAATCCATAAAGTTCGAAAGCTCAATAGTTCAATTGTACAATTTAAGCGTAAGCATAATCGGCATATATCTCGAATCTATGTAATGGCCAGACATCCACCAAAATTAAAAGATCGTGATATAAAAACCATGATTAATAATCTGGTTAAAAAAAATAAAAAAGAATATAATACAGATTTCATAAAGCTTACCATACAAATTTCTCAAATTAGCCAAATGTCTTTTAATACTGTGGCAACTAGTATAAATACCGTTTTTAATTTTCTAACAGGCGATAATGAACAGTCTTGGGTTTCTGTAGCAACTATTAGTCGTTGGCATCATGAGGTATCAAAATTGTATGTTAGGAATATATTTTTACAAGCCAATGGTTCGAATCATTTTGTATTTGGAATTATGGCTGATGAATCAGGTCAAGAAGAAAAGAAAATATTAGTAAACTGCTTTATGTTTTGGAATTCAGCAAAAAATATTCCTGATGTTGCACTTTTAGAAACGAAAGATCTTCAACGCTGCAATTCTAACACGGTTAGTCAAGCACTTATCGAAACCTGCACAAAATATAACCTTGATACCACACGATACCTTACCTTTCTTTCTGATAACACAAATTACATGAGTGCTCATGCCGGCGGTGCTGTAGCAAAATTCAACAGATCAACTAAAAGTAGTTGTACCCGAATTCCTTGTGGATTACACATACTACATTTGATATTGAATAATTTTGAAGAGACAGCCTTCGGTAAACTTTCAACAACTACCAGATTCTCAAAAACACGACATCCGTTTAATCTTCTCTATTTAGCATGGATACTGCATGATGGATATAATCAAAGCGATAAAGATTCGCCACTAAATATGAGAAGTGAAACAATCCAGGGTCTCTATAAGGAACGACTTAATTATTAGTTAGCTAAATATCATTATCCTTTACAGTCAAGATGGCAGTATGAATTAATTACGGCAGAGCAGTATCTTGAAAGGCGTGAAATCTATATAGAATTTGTTGAATGGTTCCTTCCAAAATTAAAGAGTTTAAATAAAGTTCCTATCTCTTATATTCAAAAATAGGAACTATTTCAACGCTGGTTAAATGATTCTGAGTTAAACATTGAAGTTCAATGTTTAGTCAAATTTGAACAAGAATTTTACCATCCATTTTTAGAATTTCTTGTCAGTTATGATCCACAGGCAAGAATTTTACAACCTGATAATTCACTACAATGTTTACCATCTGGTCGTCAAGCACACCAAATGCCAGATTTTGTTGTTAATTCAACTTCCAACCTTGCAAATATCTTAGAAAATCCTTATTCATTTTTCGGTGATAAACTCCTACAAAGTACCGAAATTATGGACGATTCAAAAATTGATCAGTTAGTTCAAAAATTAGAGCAAGGAATACAGAAAGGATTTGAATTGCATCAAAAATGGTTAAATTGTTGGCTTAATCTTCCCCTAAGTATATGCCGTCTTGGTGGAAATAGTGCGCAACAATTTGCACGTAGCTATTGGCATGTTGTACTCAAAAAGCCTTGGCCTCAATGTCCTAGTCCAAAAGAACTTTGTTATGCAGAATATCTCGAAATGGATATTAAAGAAAAAAGATTTGATGACTTTGGCTTTAAGACTGCACTAAATAATGAATCATTCTTTCAAGAATTTAGCAAGTTCATTAAGGAATCAAATGTTTCACTTCATAAATACCCGCAGCTATATGATTTTGTTAAAAACAAAATCTGGTATATTATTGTTCATCAACAGCAAATAGAAGGGTTGTTTAATAAGTGGAATTTAAAAACTCACCAAAATATGACCAATGATACTCAACAGTCCAAAATGCGTCTTTCAACAACTGAAATAAAAGAACTTCAATTTACCGATGAACAATTAAAGAATATTCGAAATGAAAATAGAATAACCTACCAACATGATTCTACTATATTAGTTCATTCAGACCAAGAAAGAGAACGACGTGCAGATAGTCTTTTTGATGAATTATTTATGTGTCGCTAAAATTCAAATATAATAAAACAGTACGTGGGAAAGTTTTAACAGATTGACTTTTTCGTCACACACTGATTTTTAAGTTCTATTGGCTAAAAACACATCATATAATCACGGGTTCGAAATGGTCAAATATCACATAAAAAATCTGTATTATTAATTTTTACTATCGTATCTGAAATGCATTTGATTAATTAGTATATGAAATACCCCAATAGGGCATGCACTTATAGAGTGTGCACTTAGGGAGGTCTTAGATATTTCCTCACCCCTTTTTTGATAATGCCACACCCCCGCAGATCATTCTAATTTTTACAATTTTTTTCGAATTTTGATTGAAGATATCTTGATATTTACCTGACCACACACGACAAACTTTTTTTTTAGTTCTACTGATTTCTACAATTAAAATAAAAAAAAAGAGGTTGATCTTTAGTATAGGTGGGCAATATAGAAATAATATAAGATTATAATATAAAAAATAGCTATTTGAACTAATTTAAGCAAATTTGGGATTAGTTAGAGTTAGGGTAAGAGTTATAGTATAATTTATAGTTAGGTTAGAGTTAGAGTTAGAGTTTTTTTGTATTATAATCTTATAATATTTTTATATTGCCCACCTATACTAAAGAAGGTCCAAAAAAGATTGTTGAATTTGATTAGATAATTGTTGAGATATCTTTGATCAAAGTATTATAAATTTAATATTTATCAAATATTGTAGAAGTTATATTGCAGGTTGTGAAACTTTGATCGAAGATATCTTAACATCTACTTGACTAAATTCAATGAGCTATGTTTCTTTGAATTCTACAAATTTTTACAATTAAAATAAGAAAAAGTTTGTTAGATTTAGTCAGGTAGTTGTTGAGATATCTTTAACCAAAGATTTTGTAAATTTTGATCAAGTAAAAGCCATGTTGTGAATTGTAAAACATTGATCAAAAATATCTTGGTATCTATTTGATCAAATTTTATAAACTTTTTTTTTACTAGTAGTTATGTCATATTTTATTTAAAAAAAAGTAGTTATATTATTAAATGCTATTATTACCTTTGGCAATAAATATCTTACAATTAAAATATAGCTTATCTAGTTATAAAAAAAGCATTTTTGTATGACCTGCTAGAGTAGAAATAGCCTTCTTGCTTCTTTAATTCTTTGAGTCTGCAATTCACTAGTTAGGATTTACTAGCTTATCATGATTACTTTTTTTTTTTAAATTTTTTCTATCTAGATCTTGGTAGAAAAACTATACTATAATTTATTTATAACAAAGAAAACTAAAAAAAGTATATAAAAAAGGTATAAAGGAAAGAAGTATAAAAAAAAAAAATGAAAAAAGAGAGAAGTATATACTATATAAAGAATAAAATATAAAAAATAAAGATAAAAAAAAACTAAAAAAAAAGAAGTCATAGTTATGATATATATATGAAAAAAGTGTACTATTATAACCTGTACTGGTTAAAAAAAATTATATAATAATTATAATATTTAATATATTTTAATTGTAAAGTATCAATTAATTATTCTAAAACTTTTTCTAACAATCCCTTGTACCAAAAAAACACAACAAACTTTTTTTCTAAAAAACAGTAGACTATGATAAAAAAGAAAAGTATAAGACTGATAAAAACTATAAACCAGTACCTGTTATTTAGAGATAGTTCTCATATGCTACTTGCTAACAGGCTTAGAGCTTATCACTTACTGTGAGAATAGTATTTGTTATTTAGAAGTAGTTTTCATATGTTACTTACTAACAAGTTCAGGGTTTATCACCTACTAACAAGAAAATTAGCAATAAATTTGATTCTCTAAGTTTTACTACTTTTGGAAAAAAAAATATATACTCCTTTAAAAAGAGTACAAGAGCTATCTTCTACACTATTACCCACTTGCTTATTTTTTAAAATTTTTAGAAAAAGTGGGCAAAACAGCTTACCCCCATCAAAAAATTGGTATTGTTTACTCCTTTCAAATTTGGTTGACCTAATAGATTGCAACTACGTGTTTTGTTTAGAAATAAACATGTCGCTACTCCACATGACAAGGCCTACTAACTAGCTCTCGGTTAAAGACTTATTCAGATTTGGTCGTAGAGTCAGAAAGAAACTAATATGTTAAGATAAAGTCTTACAGTAGAGATATACAAATGTTGTATTTGTTATATAATTTTTTAGTCTTGCACAAGTTATAATAGTACACTTTTTCTTGTAGATGGTTCTTATTAGGACTATCTACTTCTATTTTTTTGCTTTTTTTATCTTTGTTTTACTATGATAAAATTATATTTAGAATAGGTTTTTTTGTTAGTTTTTTGTTATATTCATTTGTTTTTTTTCTTTTTTTTTCTGTCTTGTTCTAGATAGTTTTTTTTTCTTATAAATATGGTATATATTGTTGTTTCTTGTGAAAGAATAAAAAATCAAATATTCTATCCAAGCTTAGGTAGAAAAAGTCTTAAAAGACAAAATAGGTAGTCCTAAATAGGCTATTACTATTATCTGTTTAAAATCTAAATAGTGCGACAGGGTACACCTAGAACCAAATAGTAACCAGGTAGTGCTAGCCTTCAAAGTTTCGAACCATTTGTAGTATAGTATAGAAATTTTTTCTTTGTAATATAGATTATGTTTACTCAAAGTGCCTAGCAGACTCATTAAAGAATAAAAAAAAAAAAAATTGTAAAGTATCACTTTATTGTTTTTTTTTTTTTCAGTATTAAAGGTGACCTTTTTGGCTATAACTTTTTATTAGAAGTTTAGTTTTAGTTACAATGATGGTACAACTAGCTACACATACAACTTTTGGTTATCTATTTAAGTAATCCACCTATTTTGAGTTCTATACTAGCCATCATACCTGCAATCTAACTAGAAGATTACTTATTTAAACTCTCTGGTTCTTACAAATAAGAGTATAACTAGCCACACATGCAACTTTTAGTTGTCTATTTAAGTAGTCTGCCTTAGGTTCTATACTAGCTGCCATACTTGCAACCTAACTATATAACAACTACTAAAATAAGAAGGTTGTGGTTTGAGATACAGATCAGGTTACAGCAGTATCCTAAAAGATAGCTTGAGTCATGAACTCTACACTTAA
>CAJVPU010000312.1:0-19081 GCA_910591775.1 Dentiscutata heterogama | reverse complement strand
ATCGGCAATGATTTAGTAACTTTATCAGCATCTAAGAATTGCTTTTTAATTTCATTATCATCTGAACTAGCTATCTTTTTATTCCAATCATTTATTGTATAATAAACATTTATAGCATCAGGCCGTTTTTGTGGATCAGAATTCATGCATTTCTCAGCCAATTCGATATAGCATTTAGGAGTTCCAGGTGCAAACTTTGGACGCAATCCTCTGCAAATTTCTACTGAAAGTTTTAAATTAAATTCACGTCCATCAAAAGGTCTTTGACCAGTCGACATTTCTGCCATAATAACACCAAACCCGTAAATATCAGCCTTCTGTGTAAACTGATGTTCGCCTAATAAAACTTCAGGAGCAACATAGGGCATGACACCATAAATTTCGATTTCTGAAGTGTCTTCATCTTTCTTTTTAGACAATCCTAGATCTGCGATATAAGATTGTTGGCCCAGCAAAATATTACCACTATGAAAATCAGCATGAATGTATTTTGCATCATGAATTCTAGCTAACTCCAACGCAGTATCTTCAAGTATTTGTAATTTAGTCTGCCATGTAAGACTAATAAAACCTTTTCTTAAATATTTATGAAGATTTCCTTTATCAGCATACTGAAATACCATAAAGTATTCATTTTTTTCTGCGTTTTTGGTTATTCCATATATTGCGAGCTTACCAAAAGTTAATTTACATTCCATAAAATTTTTAAACTTAATGTTTAAACAATGAATTAGTCTAAAATTTAAATTATTAGATAAATTATTAGCTAAATAAATTAACTTACTTCTTTTAAAAAATCAAAATTGTTTTCATTCGAACTGGTCAGCGTCTTGAGTGCAACGATGCTGGATGATTCACGTGATCTCTTATATTTTCCATGAAGAAATTTTTTTATGCCTCGCCTAACATCAACTTTTCGTATGCCATCTAACCAGGTTGCTGAATATACAGAACCAAATCCTCCTTTACCAATTTCTTTAATATCAGATAATCTATTAAATGGAATCCATTCAATTACATTTTCATAACTAAATGCTCTAAGTTGGAATGTTTTCATGCAATCATCAATATCTTTATTTCCACTTGTCCACCTTGTTGCTATGTCAGGATCGCATGATAGACACCATGCTGGTTGCATGTTATCTTCATTACAATGAGCACATTTTCCATATTCAGATATTCTATATAATATATAATGATTTATTTCGCATCCGCAACTTTAAACTTTTTATCGGATGTAAATAAATAATTTTATACTCACCGACTAAATTAATGCAAATGAAATGAATTTAAACGTAATGGTAAATAAGTATTTATGAACTTGTTTTGTGAACTTGTTTTGCAGTTTTTAATTCCATTGATTAATAAATGTTCTTTATACTCACGCGCTGAATAAAATGATTAATACGAATGAAATGAATTTAAACGTAAAGTAAATAAGTATTTATGAACTTTTTTGTGAACTTGTTTTGCTGTTTTAATTCCATTGATTAATAGATTCTTTATACTCACTAACTAAATTAATGAAAATGAATTTAAACGTAATAGTAAATAAGTGGTTATAGTTAATAATATTCTTAATTATCTTTTTTTTTTTTTATTTATATACCAATTTTTTTTATTTTTTTAAATTATCAGTTTTTTTCATTTTTTTAAAATTATTTTGTTTTTTTTTTGTTTTTTTTTTTAAAAATTATATACCGGTTTTTTTATTTTTTTTTAATTTCTCTAAATTAATAACTTTTTAAATAATATATTTTTTTTAATTTGCAGTTTTTAAATTTTAAATTAATATGTTTATTTAAATTAACTGTTAATTTTTTTTATTGTTTTTTTAGTTTTTTTTTTAAATTATTAATTTTATTTTTTTTAAATTATCTTTTTATACATATCTTTTTTTTTTTTATTTCTTTAAGTTATTTTTTTTTACGTATTATTTGTTTTTATTATTTCTTTAAGTATTGTTTTTTCTATTTTTGAATTATTGGTTGTTTTTTTTTTTGTTTTTAAATTATAGTTTTTATTTTTTTAAATTATCTTTTTTTTTTTACATATATATTTTTATTTTTTAAATTATTGTTTTTTGTAAATTATCTTCTTTTTTTTATATATATTTCTTTTTTTTTAAATTATTTCTTTTTAAATCATCGGTTTTATTTTTTTTTAAATTAATAACTTTTTAAATTAAATTTTTTTTTTTAATTAGCGATCTTTAAAATTTTTAAATTAGTGTTTTTATTTAAATTAACTATTAATATATTTTTTTAAATTAATGTTTTTTAATTATTATTTTTTTATACTTTTTTGTTTTTTTCTTTATATCGTCATTTTTTTAAAAATTATTTTTTATTATTCTTTAAATATATCTTTGCAATAGGTAGACGAATAATTTTTTTTAATATTACATAGTTTAGATCACATTACTTTCGCCACTTGGCGGAGTTTCAAACTCCGCTTCGGCGGAGTTTGAATTTTGCCAATTTCGCAGGAATGCGAAATGGCAAAAGTCATGTGATCCCGCCACTTAGGCGGGCTTTAAAAATCTCCGATTACCGGAGTTACTTACATATAAAGCACTAACCTCGGGCACTATTTCAGTATTTGAGAAAAAGTAACGTGCCCCATGAAATACCCCTACTTATGCAGGGTATTTCATGGGGCGTATTACTTTTTCTCAAATAGTGACGGAGGTTAGTGAATTATGAGTAGGAAGATTTATAGATGAATTTGGAGAGCGAATGTTATTGCTCATCAAAAGGCGAGAACAAGCACTTATATACATGTTAATTTTAGCGTTCACGCTACGTATCAATTTAGCGTAGATGCACTTGCAGAAATTAGCCACCAAGAATATAATAATGCCTAATACTACTAAGGTAAGATTAACATGACTATGGAAGGTAGGTGATAAATATGGAAGTGAAGAGACACAGGAAAAAGTCGATGGCGAAAAAGTGTCGGGCAAATGAGATCCTACTTGAACACTCTGATTGGACGAAATTAATTATCAAATGTGATTTTTTTTTCAACTTTGAGCGAAAATATCTTGACAACTACCTATTTAAAATCAATAAAAAAATTTTTGTTCCATTCTATATACCTGTATAATTAAAATAAAATAAAAAATTTATTAATTTTAGATAGGGGTTATCGAGATATCGTCGCTCAAAGTTTGAAAAACCTTGCCGCAGCTTCTGTTTTGATTATCAAATTTTTCCTAAATTTTGAGCGAAGATATCTCGAAAACCACCTATCTAAAATCAATGAAATTTATTTTATCCCGATTCTATCTGTATAATTAAAATAATAATAAAAAAACCTATATTAATTTTAGAGAGGTGATGTCGAGATATCTTCGCTCAAAGTTTGCCGCAGCTTGCTTTGATAAGTTTTGTTCTAAACCTTGAGCGAAGATATCTCAACACCACTTATTTAAAATCAATAAAATTTTTTTATTCCGACTCTATATATCCATATAATTAAAAAAAAAATTATTAATTTTAGATAGGTGGTCGTCGAGATATCTTCGCTCAAAGTTGGGTTAATTATCAAAACAGAAGCTGCGGCAAGGTTTTTCAAACTTTGAGCGGCGATATCTCGATAACCACCTATTTAAAATTAATAAAATTTTTATTTTATCTTAATTATACAGGTATATAAAATCGGAATAAAAAAAGCTCATTGATTTTAAATAGGTGGTTAAAACAAGCTGCGGTAAAGCAAAGTTTTTTCAAAATTTAAGCAAAGATAACCATCCCGACAACCACCTATCTAAAATTAATGATCTTAATTCTATATATCTATATAATTAAAATAAATAAAAAATTTATTAATTTAGATAGGTGGTTGTCGAGAAACCTTCGCTCAAAGTTTGGAAACAATTTTAACTTATATCTTGACAAGGTTTTTCGATAATCACCTATCTAAAATTAATAATTTTTTATTTTAATTTAATTTTACAGGTATATAGAATCGGAATAAAATATTTTTTTATTGATTTTAGATAGGTGATCATCAAGATATTTTCGCTCAAAGTTGGCATTTTGATAATTTCGTCCAATCAGAATGTTGATGTTCAAGTAGAATCTTATTTGCCCGACACTTTTTTCGCAAACCCGCGGGCTTAGCCCGGCCCATTCCGAACCTTACTTTGTGTACTGCAGAATATATGTGCGCATATGATATATGAAAAGTATGAACAATATGAAAATCCACTCTAATTCGGATTCAAATTTTCTTCTAAATTACACCAACTTTATAACGAGTATATGAAATTCAACACTTACTATACTAGCTGATACAAAATTTAACACAAAATTGACTATATGGGCCCCCACAACAAAAGGGGATGGGCCAAAAAAATTTTTTTTTAAAAAAAGTTTAATATCTTGAAGAATTAGATTGATTAGAATAAAATTATTATAAAATTAAAACATCTGATTTTTTGGCCCATCCGCTATGGGGTCCCATATATCGATATATGCACATGACTGAAAAATATAAGACCATATGTACATATCCCTTAACGCACTCACAAAAAATTGTATCCCTGTGATTTATTAGCCCTAAATACAGTCAGGCCTCTCTAAGTGAACCCTCTATAAGTGCACACCCTCTCTAAATGCAGGTTCAAATGCTGGCCCAAATATATACTTGACCTCTATAAATGCACTTATTATTATTATTCTCTAGATGCACATTATTAAAATGTGATTCCAAGGGCGTGCTCTTCGAAAGGTCTGACTATATAAGTATACATTTATGATCATGATTGGTAGGGAGTCACTCTCTGAGTTTTAATTGAATAAACATACATCGTAACACATGAAAAAAATAACAAAAAGAAAATTTTTCATGATCATATGAGTTTTCCAGATAACGCAGTTTTATTGACTTTAATTTCACACACAACTTTTTTGTTTAGAAACATAACAGATTATGTCACGAGGATTTCAAAAATGTTTTTGTATACTTATTTCTTTTTTTGAAGGAAAAAAAATAATCAAATTTTTAATTTTTTTGTCTTAAGAAAATGATTTCCTGATTTGCACAAGCACATACTCACGGGACCAGAAATTCTTATTAGAGTTTCACAGAGTTAACGTTAACGTCAACTATATACGTACGTACGTACGCACGTACCCTTACGTATCAGCTATGGTGCTACGTAATCATTTATAGGCATCAAATTTTATCTTATTAATATCGATATGACTATTTGAACCAATCAAATAGTACTCGGCCGATCATTAATATGGCAATGCACTATAAATTTTTTGGTATGCTTTTCCTAAAGTTGCTACTCGATAAATATTTGAAACTTTATAAAAATGGTTGGTAGATATTACACAGAATTATATAGTTTTTGCGTAACTCGGAATATTCGTTGAAAAGTAGAATTTTGAATGCTTTTCTTTATTTAGATGGTTTATACCATAAATGATTTTTTTTATTAATTATAATATAACCATTATAAACACGTACTGCAAGTCAGAAATTTTCTGTAGATTTAGGTTGTATATAACTATATAACTATATATCTATATAACTACATACTATTTGTACGTACAGTACGTACGTAAGTATATCTGATCCAAATAAGAAAAAAACATTCTTAGTAATGTATGCATTATTTCAACCCCAAAATTGGTAATATATAATAAACTATTCGGGAATTTTTTAATACGTAGAATTTATTCAAAAGTGTAACAATAAAAAAAGGTATGAAAATTCCATTAGAACACAAGAACACTAATCAACATGTTCTAAAATTTGAAACGGAAAAAACACAAATAATAGAAAAACTTATTGTTACACAATAAGAGACAAAAATCGTTAATCATTAAAACGGAGCTTATTGCGATATTAAGGAAACTCCACATGTTGACATTTTCGGCTAACCGTTTGCGTTACATATATATTTATATGCAAGGTTCATGATACATAAATCGTAGTGTTACATAATTTACATTCTTATACATTTATAAAATTTGCCAACTTCCGTGGCTGAAATTAATCAATAAAGAAGTTTATTTGAGTTACGGACGTACTTAGGAGGCTCGCAGACGCTTCTCACGGATAAATATTTATAAAGGAATCATAATCGAGATGTGTACAACAGATAATTATTACTTTCTCCATTTTTAGTGATTCGAATTATTGTTTAAAAAAACATTTAAGATAAAAAGGTCCCACGAATTAACTTTATTTCTTTCTAACAGTAGTTGACCTAAATTCAGTAAAAAAAAATAATAATAATAGCAATGCCAACAGTAATCCGTCCTTTAAGTATAATAGAACGTCTTTATGTTATGCGTCAAAATGTTCTACATTATCATAATCTTGTATTAGTAATAAAATTTAGATGGGATGAATTCTATAATCTAAACACAAATAGAAACTTTCATACTTTCGAATCTACAAAACCTTCTTTATACCCTAATATAAAAAACTTGAACGCTGATTCAAAAAGATTAATTTCACAAATTCTTTATCCTACCCTTCAAACTCTTCTCACAAAATTTCCATCATTATCTATTTCTATTAGAGATTCTAAATCATCTAATCCATTTTTTTTGCAACTTGATGAAATATATTTAACAAGTCTTATCAAATTTGTTCCTCTTTCATCCGGAAATGATTTGGAGAAACTTATTGAAAGACAACATGATTTAAAATTCAATATAGAAGATGAAACGAAACCACTTTGGAGAATTGTAGTCGGAGTTATGAATCTTCAAAAATCATCTGAAAGACCAGAATATGACTTTTGTATCTTATTCTGTTGGCATCATTCTATAATTGATGAAATAAGTTCTTTATCATTAAATAATATCTTTATTAAAGTATTAAATGAAACTTTAAAAAGATATAAATCAAACACTTCAACAAGATTAAAAAAAATTCCTGATTCTTATACTCACGCTATACTTCCAATTCAAAAATCTAATCAAAACAGTGAACTAATAGAACGTAGAATTGACGTAAGACCAACTTTATGTCATTTTATCAAGATAGGAATTGGTGAATTTTTAAAAACCTTTTTATTTCGAGAATATAATTCAAAGATAGCTGATATGAATCCTAGAAACATGGCTCACTTTCATAATAGGGTTAAATTGGTTTCTTTAACAAAAGAAGAAGTTGGAAAAATAAAAACGGTTGCAAAAGATCGTTTTACAACTATTGATGCTGTTTTACATACAGCTATTCTATTTTCATCTTATCATCACCTTCTTTCATTATCATCATCATCATCATCATCAACTTCTTCTACTCCTACTACTATCAACGATGAAACATTTGAAACATTCTTTCCTTCATATGCTAATTCCATAAAAACATTAACACCTATTTACCTTGGATCATTTACGAATCCACAAATTCCATGGACTGATGATATGGGTAATTATATAACAGAATCTATATTTAAAGTAACGTTTCCAAAACCTTCACTATTTCCATTTCCATCATTTCCATCACCAATAACAAATAATCCACTTAAAATGAATAATACAAAATTTTATTTTTGGAATCTTTGTCATAAATATCAATCACAAATTATTTCTGATACATCAAAATTTAATAATAGAATGGGATTATGGGAATTATTTTCAAAAGATAAAATTTTAAAACAAATGATTAATTGTCAAAAGAAACTTGTTGGTGATGGTAAAATTTGTTCTATATTATATTCAAATTTAGATCAATTTAATCCAAATTTACATTCTCCTGATGATATTATTGAATCATCTAGAAATACTATTTCTTCTATTAATTTTACACCTTCTTTTTCTGATAATATTTATAATAGTGATAGTTTAGAAAATATAAGTTTAGATGATCCGAATTTAAATGATTGGAAAATTATGGATATTATATTTTCTCAATCTATGTATTTGGTTGGACCTTCACTTATCGTAAATTCTATTTCTCAAGGTCAAAAAATGAATTTATGTATAGTATATCGGGTTGGTAGTGTTAGTGAACAAAGTGTTGATTCATTTGCGGAAGGAATATTAAATTGTTTAAGGATTATTGGAGAATATGGTGAAATCGAGTTAGATCAAGAAATATAATATCAATATTGTTAATAATAAAAAATACAAAAATTAAAAAAAAAAAAAATAAAATAATTAAATAATTAATGTTATACGTACGTACATTTGAATGAAATTTTATTAAATTTAAATTGATTCTAAGTAACTTAAGTTGCAAAACGAAAATTTAAATTCACTTAAATTGTTAAAGAATTTCGAGCTAACTTAAAGTTAATTTTAAATCTTCAATTTTTCAAATTAAAAGCGTTTGAATTTAGTTTATATCACAATGCTCATATACGTGTATTCTAGCTATACTACTTATTACATATGTGAATGTTGAGATAACAGCTACTTATACTTATACAAGGAAATTTTGACTTTTTACATTCGCAAAGACTTTTTTTTTTCACATTTATTCTTACAACTAAAGATTAATCTAGACGAATGCAAATCTTAATTTTTGCTATTTAAAAGTCTTCGACTAAATTAATTATTAGCTCGCCTCAAACTCGTATCCCAAAATAGCGCCCACGTACTGTACGTTATTTCGCGCAAATCCGGTAAAGGTTTTACGACGTCAATTAAATTTTAAGAAGTGGAATTCGAATTCTCTAATCAAAATTCATTGCAACACAAGTTGATTCAGAATCCACAAAATTCGATACAAATTTTCTCAAACGAGATAAACTTATTTATTTTATATATGATATTAAATAAAAAAAATACAGTAAAATTATAAATAAACGAAAGAATTAAATAAATAAATCGATAAATTAAAATAATATAATATAATATTAGGCTAGATCAAAAACTACGAATTCCGCAATTTTGTCACCAATAGAATCAAAAACAATTTCATCTCCCTGCTTAACTTCGGTAATAAATACACCATCACCTTGTTGCAATATCGTATTTTCATTAACACTTAATTTTCCACCAGTACTCGCAAGATGAACATAAACTTTTCTAGGCTTGTCAGTTCCCTGTACAGTATGTACAACTTTATGACCTGATTCTAATAAACTGGCATACATATGAAAATCTGTATTGATGCCAATAGTAGAGTTATCATTATTATCAACTGGAGATATGATATGTACGAGATTATTTGTTTTAGAAGATTCAGAAAAGGTCATGGTTTGATATCTTGGCTTAAGATTTGGGTTGTCAGGTTTCACCCATATTTGAAGAAAATGAACGGGAAGAGTTGGGTGAATATTGTATTCAGAATGTGTGATTCCTGTGCCGGCTGATGTAAATTGAACGTCACCGGCTTTGAGAATTTCAACGTTACCCATCGCTATTTGAATAAGATATACATAGATTAGAATTAAATATACAGTAAATACTGCTTTTTCACAACTTGCTTTTCTCACGAATATTATTTACGTACAATCTTTATGTTGTAATTCACCGGAAATAATATACGAAAAAATTTCAAATTCTCGATGTGGATGAGTTCCAAATCCAGTGGTAGGTTGCACGATGTCTTCGTTGATCACTCTTAGGGATCCGAAACCTTGAAATTTATAATTAAAATAGGATGCGAACGAGAATGTGTGATGGGTATCAAGCCAACCATGATTCGCATAGCCTTTGAAATTTGATATAATTAGTAAAATGAATTTAATTAGTTTTTTTGTTAAAAATTATTTGCATAGCCATCTTTCTATATAATCACAATCGAACACATAGATAGTACTGTAATGTAATTTAGCTCAAATATGTATGTGATTATAAAAAGTTATAAAGATGATCATATGAAGTGTGACAATATGGGTAATGGACTACGTAAAATTCGAAAAAAAATTCGAATTAACATGCACAAACCTCTATCTTCAGATTTTCTTACGGCAAGTTGAGCACTCATTTTTAACGATTTTAATCTTTCTTTGTATTCTTTATTTTATTTTATTAACTTTGTTTGAACGATGAAATTGATCAAGTTCTCTTGCCAGATATTTATACTTTTTTAAGATAGCACACGTTACGCAGTTTTTTTTGTTATGGATCTGATGACTAGCTAGCAAATCAGAAATTAGTAATCAAACATCATTAACAATATTAGAAATGGGTGACACAGGTTTCATCAATTACGATTATTAATAATCTGCTAATTACAAAGCAACCAATCAAAATTCTGACTAATTTACTCCTTCAGAGATTATTCTTTTATTTACAAAAGAATAAATTATTCACAATTACTTTCTTAGTTGAGTAAACCACAAATAATGTGGTGAATTCTAGAATTCTTATCAAGAATATAAAATATGAGGATACTTTAAATTTCTTCGATAATGTAGAACTTTCTACTACGCAATCAATACCTCGGACACCCTTTTGTTTAATCTGTTTTTGACAAAGTTGTCTTGAAATGCCATTAGCAATTATTTTATTAATTAATTTGTTTAATTGTTTTAAGAAATGAACTTTCTGATTTGTTCTACATTCAAAAATTTTCGGGGTTATTGACTGTTCTATTTAAAGATGGTCTCGAAGCCCAGCCTTTTAGGTTTAGGTTACAGTATTAGCTAGTTTAAATTTTAATTTAATTTATTTATTATTATTATTATTATTATTATTATTATTATTATTATTATTATTATTATTTTACTTAAATTCCAAATCCTAAACTAAATCCTTAAATTAAATCAACATGTATCAGATTTGTTTGATTGTACAAGTTTAGTTTGTATTTAGCATGTAATAATAATTCTTTAAGCATAAAATTTTTCATTAACTGGGGGGTTTCAGAGTTAACTTTTTTTGAAAATAAGTGGGAGATTGAAAAGTTCTATTTTTGTTTTGAAATTTCGAAATCAGAAAATAAAATAGGAGTTATCCGGAGATAAACCAAAAAATCGTTTCTTTTTTTTAAAAGAAAATTTACGAATTCATTATTATATAGATAAGCTTACAAAAAAAAAATAAATATGATGTATAGATCGCTGATTTCGGTATAAATGTCGTACGTCGGAATGGAATCATTGTAGATTTAGAATCCACCTAGGTTGATTCAGGATAAACGTAGATTGTAATAGGATTCTAAAATGTGCTCGAAATGTGCTCGAGTTGTTAAAGAATTCCTTACAACAAAATTATGTGTTTCCAATTTATTTCATCGAGTACGTTATTTGGAATTTAAATTACTTTTAAGATTGAATTTATTCATAATAGTGGATTGCAAATTAATTAAATTTAAAAGGCATTACACGGAATTTTTACATCTATGATTAGTGGGATAGCAACTATTCCTACAGGGTATATTTATTTTACATTTATAGAGATTTTATCTCTTACATTTTTGCAATTGCATTTAATATTATCTATTTGTGAAGAGGATTGCATAATAGATGCTTTTCGATGCCTATGAGCATTGAAAGAATACTATTTTAATCACGTATTGCAGCCTTGATTGTTATATTTGCTGAATCTTGTAAAACTTTAATACAAAAACAAATTCTTCACATAAGGTTCTATGTTGCCTATTTGCCGACTCATTATTAAAATATTTGGAATACAATTCTTTGAATAAATTACGGGGTAAAAGTGGATATTAATATTCAGTTATCAGGTAGAAAGAATGAAAAAGTGAAAAAAAAAAAAAAAAGAAATAATAAATATTTGCATTTATCTTGACAATATATCATGATTTATTACAGTATCGAATTTAAAATCAAGTTGTTATTAAATTTATCAATTATATAGTACCAAATATAGAATCGACTAAGTTGCTTTTAAATTTCGTCAACTTGAACTACATTTGGAATTCCGTTCCAACCTAAGTAGATTCTAATCTACAATAATTTCGTTCCGATGTACGACATAAATACGTTACTAATTTAATTTAAAATCAGAAACTTGAACCTTAACTCTGAAATCCCCTCTATTAAATAGATATGTACCGATTTCAAAATAACAGTATCATTCTTAATTTACAAATAGTGTATATTTAATTGGTAATTGATATAAACTGAAAATGATGCAAAGCATTACAATAAAAAGTTGGCGCAAAAATTTGGTGGTCCCGTGTTTTAGGCAGTGTTGTGTTTCGTTATTAAGTGGCTGTGTATAGATCTAGGTTTGGGACCACAGATCGTGGTTTGAGATCATAGTCTTGGTCCAGGACCACCGATCGTGGTTTGAGACCATAGATCTTGGTCCAGGACCACCGATCTTGGTTTGAGACCACAGATCTTGGTTTCAAACCACGGCAGACTAAAATGTATAAATACAGTGCTTGAGTAAATAAAGAATATAATTATTTTTTTGCTCCGACTAAATAAATAAATACATTCCTTAATAACCCTCTATCATTAATTCCGAATCCAAAAGAACATTCATCTCGCATAACCTATGCTTGCAACCCTGAGCTAATTTGACCTCACGTTAACCAAGTCTCTCCCACGGTTGCAACAGCAGACATTCGCATGATTGGCAGTTTAAATCAAATTAATTTTACATTATTTATACAGTTTGAAGTACTTTTTTAAAAAAAAATAAAACTACTCGGAATAAACAAAAAAGAAGTATATAGAAAGTTTTATTAGGGCTGTAGGGCTTCACTATTAAAAATATTCAAAATTCTTTTTTGTTTTAGAGAAGTTATCATGGTGATAACCTAATTCTATCTATCGTTAAGAAGTCGCTATTACGCTAACTTCTCTAAAACAAAAAAAGAATTTTGATTATTTTTATTAGTGGAGTCCTAAACCCTAATAAAACTTTCTATATACTTCTTTTTTGTTTATTCTGAGTAGTTTTATTTTTTTTAAAAAGCACTTTAAACTGTATAAAGTAAAATTAATTTGATTTAAACTGCCAATCATACGAATGTCTGCCTGAGGTCCCGTGACTAATTAAACAGTGATAATTTTTTCCGAATTTTATAAAAATCACAGGACCGCCAAATTTTTGCGCCATAACTATTTCACTCTATAAGAAATTAGATATAAATAAGAAGAAGAAGAATAATAATAATAATTAAATTTTGACTTAATAAAAAGTTTTTTTTTCTTCAATAATAACCATAGAACCACAAAGATATATCTTTCTGAGTCATAAGTCTTTTAATCAAATCTTGAAAATCTACATTATCAAAAGGAAAAATAAAATGCTATTTAATATTACAGTATTAAAAAATTCCAATCTTCATTAAATTTTTTATACTGGTACAGTTGAAGAGTTTCATTTAATTAAGCTAGCTGAAGAAAATTAAGAACACAAATTTGTTCAATTGAAATTTTTATAAATAATTAGTTTCATGAACTAAGCAACTGAATGTGCAGATTACGATAAAACTTGAAAAAATTTGTCACATCCACAGCAAACGGTTGAAGACGCAATCTGCAAAAATAGAGGCTTTGGAATTTATGTTAATAATATATGTTATTAAATTAACCAATTCGGTATAAATTTTAAAATAACGTATTAATTTAAAATCAGCATAAAAATCGAAGCTGACGTTAAATGTACAGTTAAAAATTCATTTTTCTAATAAATACAGTAATTTATAACATTATAAACTATTTAATTTAATTCAACGATTTGGCAGTTCTTCAGAAATGAACATTTTTTCTACCAAAAAAAAAGGCATCACAAGAGAAAGGACTCAAAAAAAAAAACTCCCCAACTTAATTGCTGTCATTGACAAAAACTAATTACAATACTAAAACTAGTTCTTGTCGAAAAACCAATTCACTAAGTACAAGATGTGTAGTGTATTTTACACGACCAGTATAAAAATAAATTTTTTTTTCTTTACAATTTTTTTTTCATCTTTTTATTTAACATAAACTTATTTAATCAAAAAATGCATATTTAATTAATTGTAATATTTATTACCGATTTCACCGATTGCAAAGTAACGTACAATATGTTATTTTTAAATTTATGATTGACATCAATTTCGAAGCGACATAAATTGAAAAATATCTTCAACAAAAGGACAAATGTTAAGAAAAACATGGTATGGCCATAAAAAACGAGTCCTTTGTTTTAATAAAAAAATAAATTATTGATAATCAAACATATAATACATCCTTTTTTGTAAGTCGCTTCTAACCGTTAAATTAATCACACGAAGTAATATATCAGAGTCAATTTTAAATTCTGATACGTAACTTTTTATGGTCCATTCTTTATACCAAAATAATTGCCTACATTTTTTTTAATATTGAAAGTGAATCAAAATCGTAAGAAATTTATGTGATTCAAATATTGCTTACAACAACAGCAACAGCAAGTTTGTAATAAAAACGAAAATTTTATTTTTAAGAGTTGAAAACGCAAGAATCGGAAAAATTGAGGTCAAAAGATGAGATTAAAAGGCAGAAGTTATATATTAGTAGATATATTAGTAGCTATAATGAAATTGTATTAAAAAAATGGAATTATCCAAGACTTACGCATGTAATCCCTTCACATTTTTAATTATTCATATTTTCTGTCATATGTTAAACCGAAATGATTTAACTATGATATAGTAAATATTTATATTCTTTTTTTTTTATAATTTATAAATTTATTCTCCATCAATGTGTTTCTAATATCAACATAACAGATATATTAAAAAAAACTATTCATAGTTCATATTGGCCTAATTGATATTTGGAAGATAAACTGTTACATAAAGTTTTGCGGACCTGGCTTTGTGGAGAATATCTAAAGAATAAAATATTGTTTAAAATGTATTATAAAGTCCTTGCATAAGTGATTCAGAAGTTTGATGCTTTCTTACCAGTAGAGTTTGGATCCAGTTATCCGTTGGATACAAATTTAATAGCAAAATCCGTCGGATATCCGGTAAATTTAATATGAAAGCGGATGAAAACGGGTGACCGGATCCAAACTCTACTTACCAGCTAAAATACTAGATATGCTTGAGTAAAATCCAAATTCAGGAAAGATAAATGTGATAAACCTACATAAAAATAATACCAATTGATAAATGAATAAATGTCATAATTAATTACAAGAAAGTTGTACTGTATATGTGTAAAAAAATATTCACATTCTAATTCTTTTATTTCTTTATCAGTAACGCGTGTATACAGTATGTAATTACCGCTAAGATATTTTAATTCCTATTATCAAACATAGAGTTACGGATAGTACTGTAGACAAATTCCACATTCTTGATACGCGTTTTATTTAAACCAAATGGGTAAGTTCGCGTTGGCTTAATTAAAAAATTTTTTTGGCATTTTCATATGGCTTTAAAGATTTATAATATGAATACAATACCGTCTAGATAAACAACGTCGGCACCCGTAATTGAGGTTCAATCAAATATAATTCAACCAATCTCAAAATCTAAAGATTATTAATTACAGTAAAATTTGATATCAATTATCTAAATTTCCATAGCATTAGATAAGTAGCTGCGCAACATAGCTGAGCGAAACCAGGAACGGGAATATGTGAATTAAAAGTAAGTTTTGAAATTGTGTTGTGCCTGACAACCTCCCTAGCGTCATCAACAAATTAAATTAAGTTTCAGGATTAGTTGTAACATAAAATCAAAACAAAAATACACCCAAACCTAGCACTAACGCTAGCAGCGAAATTTTTTTAGATTGTTGATGCTAGGATCTTATGCGTCAGACAACAGAATACCAATACTTGTTATAGTTGTAATAAATTATATCTATACATTAATGCATTATAATTATGACAATTTATGGCACTATGCCCGTATTTTGAGTCATATCCACAATGTATCGAGTCGAAAAAATGAATTGCAACACTAAGTCATGCTCTTGCAGAAAAATAATTCGGTATGTTCAAGAAAATGTGGATGGTTTTACGTGGTGAATGCAAAAATTCCTTAATATGTAATAATATATATATATTTACGATTATTTTTCAATTTTTTTATTTAACATAAAACTTATTTAATCAAAATGCATATTTAATTGTAATATTTACGTTTAATAAATTTTTATCGATTTCACCGATTGCAAAGTAACGCATGTTACAGTATTTTTTCAATTTCTAAATTGAAAATGTTAAGAATACACGGAATGGCTACAATCCGAGTTCTTTGTTTTAATAGAAATTAATTATTGATTATTCGAACATATATTACATACCTTTTATGTAAGAAGTCGTTTCTACCCGTTAAATTAAAGCATCTGAATCACACGAATTAATATACAGTGTGTTAAAAAAGTCTTTGGACGAAGATCGCGTGCAATTTTTTGATGATCATAAAATTTTCATTTTTGGTTAGTATCCCGGCAACCAAAATATTTACTTATTGATTATCAATCAATCTTTTTTTTTTAGAATACGTAGTTTTCCTTGTTTTTTTTTTTTTTTTTAAACGAGTACAATGTATACCTACGAAGATACCAATGCCAAAGCAGTTCAACAACTTTGGGGCAAAGGAATACAAAGTGCAACCGAAATTCGCAAACGAACGCATATTCCAAGGTCCACTATATACTACAATATTTCCAAACTAAAAAAAAATGGAAGTGTAGTACATCAAGAGCGGAGTGGCCGCCCCCAAAAAATCTTTACCAGAATCACAAAAGCCCTTATACAGCAAATAAAAAGGGCCCCGGCAATATCTACAAGGACTTTGGCGGTAAATTTGCTCAAAAGAGAAGTTCAAGTCTCTCAAGTAACGATTTGGAACCATTTAACCCAGCTTGGGTATAAAAAAGGTCGAGCTTATGCCACACCAATGCTTACGGCTAAGCGCATGGAAAAGTGTGTAGAGTGGGGAAGGAAATACCTTAAACACGACTGGAGTCGAACTCTATTTTCTGACGAAACAGCCTTTCAACTGTTTAGGAATACCGTAGAGTACTGGTATAAGGACGAACGTCCTGTACATAGAATTCCTAAGGACAAAGTAAAAATTAAAGCATGGGGTGGATTTTACTGTAAGGGTAAAACTAGTCTTTTTTGTTTTTGGGGAATAATGGATGGTCCGTTTTATGTTAATATATTAAGAAACATGTTGGGATACACGGGTGCATAAATTATTTTTGAAAAATTGTATTTTCGGCAAACATTTCGGCATTGCTAAATTTTTTATATGAAACCCTTCGAAATAACTATATTATATGATGTATTTTGATGAAAGGTGTTCAAAAAATTTCGGCAATAATTTCGGCAGATATGAAAATTAATTTCGGCACTATATAAGAATAATTTCGGCTGCCTAAATGCCGTAATTACTTTTTTATTAAGATGGGCAATTTAGGCACCCATGTATACCAATTAGTGCACTTGATTGCTCAAATCGAGGGTTAGAAATATTTTCAAAAAAGGTGCCAAACGTATTATAAAATTAAATATTGAACATTCTAAAAAAATTTCATATTGTTAAACATTATAATATTGTTCGGAGCGTAACGAAGGACATTAAATGTTTAGTTATGTTATGTGGTATGTAGTAACAGATAAGTTTTTGAATGAATGTCTCTCCACACACGTAATTATATCCGACTTTAGTGCAGCAAAAACAAAACTCAAATATATATGTACTGGGGAGACACAATGCTACGCATTAGCTAGTTTTTTAAATGCAAGCTTTCTATAAACTCTTTGTATTTCAATAGGTTTTGCATGAATATTTAAAATAAACATAAGTGTATTTTTTTAAAAAAATTAATCTTATATAAAAAAAAATTGAAAATCATGATATGTAAATGGTGCTTATATTAATCCTATGATGTATCGACATAACTCCTAATTCTGAAAGATGGGCATGCATTGCTAAGCTAAAATTTAACCTATTTAAAAATATTAGTTAATAAACAGAATTATTATGGATTTAAATAATTAAACCCTATCTCATAACTTTTTTATGTACTTATTATATACATACATATTAGGATTATTCAAGAATTAATGATCAGGTTGCTGATTTGTGTAAAATTAGTGACATATTTGTTTTAAAATACGGTAAGTGATCTATCTATAAAATCTGTTGTTTTTTTTTACGATGTAAGAAAAATACATCTATTTCAATTTCTGATTTCAGAAATATGATTTATTAAACTCATTATTTTCGAAATAAATTAATTTAAATCGCATATTGAATTTTTATGGTAAAGACAATACATAGAAAGATTTTATCTTTAAAATAAGGAATGCAAGTTTATGTTATAGGGATGGCACAAGATAAATTATTTATATTCTGGGTAATTAAGCATAAGTATAAATTATTGGAAAATACAGTATATTGATTGTTTACACTCATTTCCTATATCGTTATTCAAAGAAATTAAGACCAGTCAGTTTAAAAAGTTATACACAATTTTTCGTAGAGGATGCAGTTCGTTCAAGCAACAAATATAATTTCCGAGTAATTCAATATCGTCTTTTTAAATATTTGATAATTATTCAACATAATGACCGTCAAATGTTAAAATCATTAAGCGCTGTTAAACCTTTGAAGAAGAAAATACAGAGAGAAAAATAAATATACCTAATTGAATTGAAAGCGAAAAAGAGAATAACTCCATAGATCTCAAAATTCTAATGAATGGAATTGAATCATGTCATGACAGCATCAAGCATGATATCGATCCTTAAATATCATGAGCAAATTGAATTTTTGATAAAACGTTTCGTTACATTCGATAAATTAGGCTATTAATAGTATTATTACTCTGGTAGAATATATGATGCTAACAAATTATCAATATAATTAGTTGTATAAACCGAGTGTTATGTGACGATTATATTTTCAATAAAGTTTAACAATAAATAGAATTCATGTAAACTATACCAGTACGATCACATGAAATGTGGAGGGATGGTTGCGTTCAACTTTTTTGATGTTCACTATGCTGATTTTTGTAAAATCCTTTCTTGGCATGAGTATTGATTTTCAATTTTCTATTTTGGGAAATTTTCGTATATGCTTATGTAAATGTACATATGTTTGCGTACTCACGTGCTTAGTTGCATTATGTGTGCGTCATTGCTGCGGTAATTGCGTCATAATGAAGTGGTATATTTTTGTGATGCTTTATATTTTTGTGGGTTAAATGTAATCATAAGTGACGTTGAAAAAG
>CAJVPU010000311.1:0-19081 GCA_910591775.1 Dentiscutata heterogama | reverse complement strand
TGCTATTAGTAAAATTTAACAAGGAACATTTTTAATTAGGCCGCAGAAGGTGGTTTCTTAATTAAAATTTCGAGTTACTTCAGTTTATTTGTAAAAAATGGTTTCGCTTCGTTACACCTGATCCTGAAATTTGATTGGCCAAAAATCACGGGAGGGGAAATTTTTGTGGGTATCGGTTCCGTCAATAACTTTAATACGTATACAGTATATGAACGAGATTCCAATCAATCATTTCGAATGATTCAAATATCACACATCTATCTTTTTTTCTATCTTTTTTCTATCTAGTACAAGTCATTCTCGTTATAGTATAGTGAAGATAAATTCAAAACCAGTCTACATAAAAATCCTCTCGATATGGTGAATTTACTAATAACCTCTCGATATAATGAAAATTTTAAAAATTTTTACTATGGAAATGACTACTCACTATAACGAGTTTGACTTGTATATCTAAAAAAAATAGATCTTCGTGAAAAATACTCTTAAAATATATGGACAAATAATAAATCATACGTAAGAAAGCATAGCGAAAACAATTAATTGACCGACTAAAACCCACTAACTTATACTTGTTTATTATAAATTCTACCCCTAAACTCTAACTAAAAAAAAATGCACCCAAAAATTTGTATTTTTGGTGGATTGTCTATTTGACGCTTTCACTCATTTTAATCAGGGCACAAAACAAATCTGAAATTTTCCGTTTTTTATAATAAAAGGCATATTACATCCCCCGGAAATTTTGTTAATCCGTCACTTTACAGGTTTCATAGCGATAAGTTCAACTAACTTAATTAGGGTTAGCAAGTTTGTTATCTAAAATTAGCAAATCAACTCGAGTTTGTACTATTTAAATATTTATCGACTTTCACATCATAATTTGAACATACCAAAATGACTTCTCATGAAAAAAATCAGAAGCAATATCGTTTCGAAACACTTCAACTTCATGCTGGCCATACCCCAGATTCAGCAACTCGGGCTAGAGCAGTCCCAATTTACGCTAGCGCCTCTTATGTGTTCAAGAATACAACCCACGCTAAAAATGTTTTTAGCATGGCTGAAGAGGCGTTTGCTTATAGTAGGTAATCACTTAAGGGATACCATATTATATATAAACTGTTGATTATAGTAAGATCTAAAAAAAAATTTTTTTTATTCTATAGAATGTCAAATCCGACAATGAGTACATTTATCTATTTACAAAATAATTGAACTTTTACAGTGTGTATACAGATAATTGTTGATTTTCAATTTGTTAAATTTAGAGGTATTTGAAAACAGAATCGCTGCTTTAGAAGGAGGTACTGGTGCCCTTGCCACATCTTCAGGTCAAGCCGCTCAATTTATCACAATTGCTACAATTTGTGCTACGGGTGACAATATCATATCTTCGAGCTATCTTTATGGTGGCACTTATAATCAATTCAAGGTTTTTTCACTTAATATACTATGATGAATAGTTCTTTGTTTATCTAATAATTTTATTTTATTTATTTTTTATTATAGGTTACATTACCACGATTAGGAATCAATGTAAAATTTGTACATGGCGATGATCCGCAAGATTTTGTCAAAGCGATTGATGAAAATACTAAAGCTATTTATGTTGAATCCATGGGTAATCCAGCATTTAATGTTCCTGATTTCGAGGCGATTGCGAAAGTGGCCCATGATGCGGGTATCCCTTTAATTGTTGATAATACATTTGGTGCTGGTATGATCCTTCAAACATTCTATATTATCTGTCTCTTCTATACTTTAATTATAAATACTGTATAATTAAAAATATATTTTCTAACCATTTGCTTTTATTTTAATATCATGATTCATCAAAGCCGGTTATTTAATACAACCAATTAAATACGGTGCAGACATTGTAGTTCATAGCGCAACAAAGTGGATTGGTGGCCATGGAACAACTATAGGTGGTGTAATAGTCGACAGTGGTAAGTTCCCTTGGAATAACGGTAAATTCCCATCTTTTACCGAACCAGCTCCTGGATACCATGGTTTGCGATTCTGGGAAGCATGCGGATATCACTCCTTCATTGTTAAAGCACGTGCGGAAATCATGCGTGACATAGGTGCATGTCAAAATCCATTTGGTGCTTTTCTTCTTTTAGAAGGTATTGAAACTTTATCATTAAGAGTTGAAAGACAAGCAGAAAATTCTTTGAAATTAGCAAGATGGTTAGAAACTTTGACAGATGTTGTAAACTGGGTTTCGTATCCGGGACTTGAGTCCCATCCATCTCATACGAATGCTAAAAAGTATATGAGAAATGGTTTTGGATGTGTGCTATGTTTTGGTGTTAAAGGTGGTGATAAGGCTGGATGTTTATTCATAGATTCGTTAAAGCTTGTCAGGTAAGCTTCTGTACAGTACATATACTTATATTAATCATTCGTCAATATAACAATTTCTGCCATATAGTTATCTGGCTAACTTAGGTGATGCAAAAACCTTGGTAATAAATCCCGCGCAAACAACTCATCTCCAACTTACCGATGAAGAACAAATATCATCAGGTGTTACTAAAGATATGATACGTGTTTCTGTTGGATATGAACATATTGATGATATTATAGCTGATTTCACGCTTGCATTCGATAAAATTAGAAAAGCTAACAATAAAATGTAATGAATGATAAATTGTATTCATTATTGAGCATGAAACCAACTATGTTTTAGTGACATAATTATAGGTTATTTATGATTTATTAAATAAAACTATCATTATGGCATTGTCTTGTGATATAATTTCTTTAATTCTATAAATATAACTAGGGTTGAAAATTGAGCGGGTGTTTAATTTTTTTTTTTTTTTTTTTATTATAAAAAATCATTTTTATATACTCTAATTAAACAAAAAAAAAAGTATATTAGCCATGCAAATTAATTAATTATTGCGCTTTGCAAAAAGATGGCATGGAAATCGGATATTCTGTAGATTTTAATCTTACCAATTTTAAATAAATATAAATAAATATAAATATAACTGATCGAAAATATGAATTAATAGACAATTTAGAATCTCAGAAATTTTCCTCGTTCATCATCACAAAAATCATGGGGCCACATCTTTTTGCAAAGCGCTATAATCGATTAGTTATAACTTACAATTAATCGAAAAATCAATTAATCGATTAATTTGCAACTTAACAATTAATCGATTAGGTGTGATTTGTAACATTACCATTTAAGCTGTATTTACGCTAATAATAAAGAAAATAAATACATATTCGCGGTATGTAATAAAATACACATTTATTTAATAAAAATTTAGCCTCATTTAAATTTTTAATTACTAGTTACTGAGGTTCGGACCTGGATAAAAACTGCTGTTATATGATTATCCGAAATATAATACATATAAGCCGGATAATAAATAGTATCCAGTGAGGGATTTTCTCAGGTATATAACAAGAAATTTTTAACTATTAATTAGAAACAAAAGATAAAACTTTGGATTGTACAGCTTCAGCAATTCTATCACCTAATAGCCAATTAACAGAAGCAAGAACTTTAGCATCTAAACCAACATAATAAGTATTTTTTGGATAAAGGGCAGTTAAAGCATGTAATATGGCATCAGCTGCAATTTCAGTAGGGGAAGCTCTAAAATTTTCACTACATTTTGCAACGGCTTTATACAATTTTTCATATTCGACGATAGCTTTTGAATTATCTTCTTGTGAAGTAGAATAGTAATCAGAGAGAGAGGAGAAAGATTTAAAATTACGAAAATTAGATGTTGTTTGGTCATTCAACCTGGAAACGATGATGCCTAGGAATAGCGATAGTAAGCAAACAATCGATTAGAATACATGTATATATAGGATTGATAAAAAAAGGGGATCAATTTTTATACCCCCACATTTAATATTCATTGAATTTGGTCAGGTAGGAGCCAAGATATCTTCGCTCAAAGTTAAAAAAAAATATCAAAAACATTTATCAAAACAAAAGCTATGCCAAATTTTTTAAAACTTTGAACGAAGATGTCTTGATAACTACTTGACCAAATTCGATGAACTTTTTTTTATTTGAATTCTATGGATTTATAGAATTAAAATAAAAAAAAGTTCATCGAATTTGGTCAAGTAGATATTAAGATATCTTCGCTCAAAGTTAAAGAAGAATCAAAAACGTCTATCAAAACAGAAGCTGCGCCAAATTTTTTAAGACTTTGAACGAAGATATCTTGACAACAACTTGACTAAATTTGATGAACTTTTTTTTATTTAAATTCTGTGGACCCATAGAATTCAAATAAAAAAAGGTTTATCGAATTTGGTCAGGTTGTTGTCAAGATATTTGCATTCAAAGGTTTAAAAAAATTTGACGCAGCTTTTGTTTTGATAGACGGTTTTGATTTTTCTTTAACTTTGAGCGTAGATATCTTGATATCTACTTGACCAAATTTGATAAACGTTTTTTATTTTAATTCTATGAATCCATAGAATTCAAATAAAAAAAAGTTCATCGAATTTGGTCAAGTAGTTGTCAAGATATCTTCGTTCAAAGTTTTAAAAAATTTGGCATAGCTTTTGTTTTGATAGACGTTTTTGATTTTTCTTTAACTTTGAGCGAAGCTATCTTGACTCCTACCTGACCAAATTCGATGAACTTTTTTTATTTAAACTCTATGAATCCATAGAATTTAAATAAAAAAAAGTTCATCGAATTTGGTCAGGTTGTTGTTAAGATATCTTCGTTCAAAGTTTTTAAAAATTGCTATTTTTGCTGGGGGGTATGAATTTTAAATGTGGGGGGTATAAAAATTGATCCCCTAAAAAAGATAAACATAATATAGAATAGGTACATACCAGGTTCAATTAAAGCAAAGTGTACGCCCATTTCTCTAGTTTCCATTCTCCAAATGCGGGTCATAACTCTAACAGCAGCCTTAGTTGCAGAATAAATACCCATAACAGCTGAATTTTCCCAAGCTGCAATGCTACCTATGTTAATCACACGGCCACCACTTTCCCGTAAGAGAGGTAAGAATTTTTTTGTAAGATTAACAATACTAAAATAATTTGTGTTAAAACTATTTAAAAAAGCATCTTCCGAAGCAATTTCCATGGGTAAATAGACAACTAATGCAGCATTATTGATTAAACCAACGAAAGGAATTTCATGACCAATGGTTGATTGAATATGATCATACGCATTTTGAATATGTTCTTTATTTGTCACGTCTAAAATAATAGGAATAAGACGGCCTTCTTTGGGATTATCGCATTCGCGAAAGGCAGCAATAAGATCATCAACATCATCCTTTTTTCTGACACCAGCGAATACAGTGTACCCAAGTTTCGCAAGAGTAAAAGCAGTTTCACGACCAATTCCAGCTGAGGTACCAGTTATGAGAACAGCAGGATGATAATTTTGAGTGGGAACATGAACTTGAAGAGGTTTCTGTCTAAATAAAAAACAAAAAAGGTTGTTGAAAATAGAAGATATATAGTCTAAAAGAAGACTAAGGTGGATAAACACTTTGTTGAATAAGACGTCTGGCATTTTATTTGTCTAAAGAGAAAAGTTTTTAATACATGCCGATACACAATCATGCATAGCAGTACTTAAGTACTGTAGATGGTCATATAAAAGATCCTCCCGAATACTATGGTAGACCCACAATGTACTAGATCCGAGTGCAGATCTCAGGATCTTTTACCCGTATTGTCGCCAGGGGTGTAATTTCAAACTTTGGCCTAAAATAAGCTTAATTCAGGTCACTATTCGAAATAACGTTATTTCGCGAAAATATGGTATTTGAAATGTAGTTATTTTCAAACATCTAGATGGCATATAAACCCTCAACCATGTGCTGTACCCAGGTTTCCTGAGTATTGTATATTGCTATTTACGGTATATATATGCGTATAATATATCATGAGATTTCACATGAGAATCTTGTATTCATCGATAATATCGATTGCAGGGACAAATATTATTGCATATGTAGTTTGGGGAAATTTCCAATAATATCTTAGTATTTATGTGATAATAAAAAATCAAACCATCAGAATCTATATGGTATTTATTATAAATTCACCATGAGTTTTACCATAAGTTCGTCATGAGCTTACCACGAGTTCACCATGAATTTGCTATGAATTTTTACAAATTGGAACATAAATTAGACTATTTAGGCCATGCAAATTAAATTAGTTGTTTCTCATTACATGGGACAAGCAAATAGGACGGCAAAAAATGGTATATCTAAAATTTTTTTTCATATAAAAAATTTTCATAAATTTTTTTTTTTCATATAAAAAATTTTCATAAATTTTTTTTTTTCATACAAGAATAAAAAATTTTGAACTTTTCTAAAAAAAGTTACCCGGCCGGGTAACGAGAAACAACTTTATTTGTTTGCATGGCCTTATCATGATTTTTAACATAATATAAATGATTTTTAATAAGAGTTAGATGTAACTATATAAGATACAGTACACACTTTTATATCACTCAAAGATCAGTCAAAATCTGATTGATTAAAAATTTGAGCAAGTTAAACTTTGCGCAAATTGCATAACTTGCGCGAATTAAATGTTTAATTAGGTAGAGATGAGGTCACCTCGCGCTTCGCGCGAAGTCATACGATTTATTGAATAATGGCCCGAATTAAGTTTAATTTAGCCAAATTTTGCTTTATTTCGCGAAAATAGGTAAATAATTTTTTTTTATTAAGATCGCACATAATCAAGATAGGTAAATGATCTAACAAGGTCGATATCCGTTTCTAGTAATAATTAAAGATTCCATAGGATGAAACATGGGTCTATACTTATTAATCTTACTGTCTTGAATGTTTTCAGTACCTGTAATACCACCTTTTATAAACTCATCCCATGTCACCCACTCCCAACATTCACATTTGTTTGGTTCCATTACCTATAATCCCAAGGCACAATATTAAAAGATGAACATTTTGATAAATTTTATAATGTTGTAATAAACTTGAACGTAATTGATAAAAGAACATGCAAATATTACCAAAGGATCAGCTCCCATATCAACAACTTCAGCACGCATAAAAATAGCTACATAATGCTTATTGTCATTTATCATTACATCGTTTGTTGTAGTCTGATAAATCACATTAGTGATTTCAAGATTTGTTTCCTCAAGTACTTCGCCTAAAGAATACAAAGTTCAGATGAAAGAAATTCAAATTATTGAATTTCAAAAATATATACGTTTTGCACAGTCTTCAAAGGATTCACCGAATTCTAACTTTCCTTTAAATAGAGTTTTTAAGAATGAATTTGTTGAATATTTGATGCTTGTGCAATTGATATAATTTCATACCACCGGGAAGCTGCCAAGATCCTTTCATTATTATTTATAAATATTAAATTTGAGAAATAATATTCATTGTCAAGAGTTGATACAAGATATCAGATAAATACCGGATCCATGACTTCCTTTTCTTTTACCAATCAGGAATTTGTTACCTCGCATCACAAATGTTCCGACGCCAACTAATGGATGTGTACACTCAGGCATTTTTCTGATTGTTATGGAAAATAAATCGAATATTGTAAGGTCAGAAAGAACAAAGAATATCGATATTGTTGTGTCATAAATCATGTGAATATTTATTTGTCAACATTCGCCTACCAAAAATAATTGAATCAATTGCAGATCATATCGATATAGTAAAAAGAACCCAAAATTTATATATATATATATATTGAACCGAAACTTGCATTTAGCACACTCACTTTGAGACTGGTCTCTATTACAAATGAGTCCTTTCTTTGATCATGAAACAATTTGCCTTAAAATATTTAAAAAACCTAGAAATGCGGATTGAGTTAGAAATATCAATACGGTTAATTTTGTTTTGCAAGTTTATTAAATCATTTCAAATCATTTCAAATTTAGCTACTAAATTGGAAATTCCTAATAACAAAAAAGTCTCACCGATGATTAACCTTGACATTAATATACTAATGCGATTATATAATACACGATGTTCACATTTTGTTAATAATGTTTCATTTTTCAATACTTTTATTCATAAAAAAAATTATCTTTACATCCTAATAAGATCTATAAATACTAAAGATATTAATATAATTATCGTTATCATACCGATATCGATGCACTATACAATTGTTGCCTTATTAAAGTTCAATAATCCTAAACCACGTTACCTTCAATAATTATGCACCGGTACTGCATAATACTTGTTTATATAATCTATGCTTACTTGTTGCGTCTTTATTAGCGATCAAAAAACACTTTACTATTATTTATGGTAATAACAAACTCGGATTTTATGAAATCTTAGCCACAATTAGTTGACTACATTTGGTATGTCAACCAATGAAAATGATTGATCTTTCTCATAGAGGAAAACAACGAAAAAAAAAACTTTACGAATTTGACAAACGTAGACAAAACAGGTTGGCATGTTCTGCAGATCTTTACTTTATTGATGGCTTTTTACTAGCGTAACTCTTGATTCCACGTCTGGTACTAAAAAAATGTATTTTATGAGAACTCGTTTCGTTATATTGTTTGACCTTTTTCTAGTTTTTTTTACGTCTATGCCGAGTTTAATTTCTAAAACGGCTTTCTTTTATATTTCTCTTGATAGACGGTCAAAATCCATTATTTATGCACATATTTTACCCCTTGTAATATATCCCCTACATTTCATGACTTAATAATAAATACGCATTTTTAAACATCAGTCGTTATTAACTTTTTTGCAAAGTCTCCTTAACCCCTATCTGTCCCCCTAAAGCAGCCTACGGAACAATAGCAACACGTACACGGAAACATTCTAATAACTCTGTTCTTTTATAATCCAATAAAAAAGCGTTACGAATTTTCATCATGTCTCGGTTAATCTTTTTTATTCCTTTTAAAATAATTCTTTCAGAATTAATAAATTTGACTAGATTATTTCACATAATAATATATCATCGTACCCATTTATTCTTGTTATTATGTATCTTGACCTTTACGTCTCTTGATCCGGTGAATGCGACGTTATTATTGTACGATTCATCTAACATTGAGCTGGCCTCTTTAACAAATACTGATTTCCCATTTCTGGATAGTTTAAATAATAATCCTCTTTCTAATTATTATAAGAATGGTGTAGTTATTGAAGGAAGATTGGAAATCGCAAAATTTAATGTAATTACTAATGATGATAATTTTACAATTAATGATGGTCCGTGTACGCTTAGACCTATTCCTGTGGGAATAGATCTGTTGGTAGTTCCTTTTGATGTGATTCAACGATTTGGTTGTAATTTTATTGATGATTTCATCTCAAGGTAAAAAAAATATATAAATTTCATATTACTTACTGTATAATTGATATATTATTCTGATGATTACAATATTTAATTATAGAAACATATGGATAACTAATGGTATAATGTCTCCATCTGGTAGTAATCAATCTAGTCTACCTGATGGTTCGACAATTCTGCCTAATGGAACTATTGCTTATTCTGCTAATAATGTTGGCGTAAAAAGTCGTAATGAAAATAATGGACAATGTAAATATTTTATCTCAAAATCTTCTTATGAACGACGGTCAATTAATCGTAATTCATTACAAAATCAAAAACGCGTCAACATTCATAAAAGAGATGTTTCATTCAATATTAATGATTTACTTCCAAAAGTTATTGCTTTTACTTCGTTGAATGGTGGTGATCCTGGAGTTAAGGAACTTATATATAATCGTGACTTGTTACGTAACGCTAGTGTAGGTTTGACTTTGCTCAGAAAAGATGATACGACTTTGATTCAATCTTTGTATGCAAATATTGATCATATTAAACTTACTTCGAGTATGCACCTACTCTATAAATTTAATAATCTTTACTTTTTTATTTTTATTTTTTTTTGCTAAAATATTTTTTTCTTTCTAAAGATATTAGTCCATGGGTGCTTTTACTGCAAAGCAGTTCTTGGGCTGCGTGGTCTATAGTATGGAGTATTATCTACAGTGTTTTATTCGTTACGACCTGTATAATAATGTATTATATCTTTGGATCTTGGGATCCAGGAAACCTAAACATTGTTATTTTACCTGCTATTTCATTTTGTTCCCTTGGTATGTTTATTTTGTTGTAAATGTATATACTGTACTTTATGCATTTCTGACTCTTTTTTTATTCGCGATTTTAGCATCGTCAATAATCTTACAAATTGATCCAAATGGTATAAGAGAAGATCGTTTATCGATAACAAGTTATAAATTTATCATAGGATTAAGGTTTGCTTCATTATGCATATTTTATATCATGTTACAATTTTTATGGTAAGTGAATCAATAAACATTTTTTTTTTGTCATTTTAAATTTCACTTATTTTTGCTTAAAGAAATTATTATAATTTTTTTTAGGGTAAAAGCAGCCAGAGAAATAACCAGATACGATACTCGCCTATTACCATTTATTCGAATATTTTCAAATGTTCAACGCCTAATCTTATACACATCCATCCTCATAATCCTAATTTCGACGTTCCTAAAAATCTTAAATCAACCATCTACAAATTCACAATTATTAAATTCTTCAGTTATATTAGAAATTATATTTATTGTAATAGTAAATTTAGGTTATTTCGTATTTGGAATTATTATGATTTGGGGATTAGCAACAAGTAGAGAAATACATCAAAGGATTGGTGAAAATTTGATTTATAAGTTTTCTAATAAAGGTGACAAATGGAAAGCTGGACGGGTAATTTATCAAATAATTATTACGCTTTTATTATTTATTTATTTATATTTATTTAATTCATTTCTATTTATTAGGTTGTATTAATAATGTGTATCCTAACGATACCATTTTCTTTCCTAACCCTTTCGGATGTATTTTGTTCAAATTCTGTTCCTACTATATCAAATTTTTGGAAATCAAGGGTAGGTAGGTTCTTTTTTTTATTTAACCCTTAAGAAATTCAAAATTTGGTAATAATTTAGACTTTTATTTATATAGATAACTGAAGATTTATCGACTTGCATAACATTATCCTCTTTCTTATTTTTACTTCGTGTCCGAAAATTTTCTTGGTTTTTGGTAAAACCAACTTCAATATTATTAGCAAATTTAAAACTTGACAAGAAAGATGGTAAAGGCATGTTATACCCATCTGTTGATGAAGAAGATGAACGTATAAATTCTGCTGCTTATACTACACGTATTGCTGTTGTTCGACCTGAACCTACCTATCGAATGAATCCAAATAGAATTGATGTTGACCTTCAATTTGGTAATTATACCGTGAGAGATGATAATGAAAAAATTATGAATAATCGGAATAGATTTTTAGAAGTGGATAGAGAATCACTAGGAGAAAAAAATATTATAAAAGATAAGGATCTTTCAAAAGGTTCCACAAAATCAAAACCTAATAATGGTAGTAATGGAAATGGTGGAAAAAGTGAGTCAAATAAATTTGATATTATTGATTTATAAAAAATAGTATATGTAAATTTGGTATAAAAACATTATAAACAATTCAAAAAAATAGTCTTAATTAGTTATTGTATTAATTTATTAGTCGTAATTACTGAATTAGGGTGGTTTAGAATAATTTTAGTAAGATTAGATACATAATTATTAGACGTCAGTAGACAAAAAGGTTATTAAATGAATTTTATTATTATTAATAGTTAATATGTACTTTTCAAAAAAAATTTCCTTAATAATTGAAATGTATAAAATTTGTATTATTATTTTGCTACATTTACTGTGAGACGCGTCTATGGTATTATAAATTGGGCTAAATTTAAGTTTGGAAAGGGTTTTGAGTATAGACCATTTTATTTAGATCATAACTAATTAATGCACGCATAGGTGTAAATACCATAGACGCATTCTAGTATAATCTTTTATTAAATAAAACCTCTTAAAAAATTTCAAGTTAAAGTAATTTTCTTGGTCGAAAAATTTAACATCATTCACAGTTAATACAATTTATGAAGTTTATACATGTTAATATGAATACATCAAGTATAACTATAAAATCTTACTAACTATTTTACCGCATGTCCGTCTATTGATTATAAACCTATCCAACTTGACCTTCCTAATGAATTATGTATTGCTGACGGACCAAACGAAACTGTCTCATAACCTAATGGAAGAGAAGGATCAACGCACCACTCGTACCATACTTTATGGGAATTTGTTAATCTCCAAAAATTTATGTCAAGCTTCGTATTGGAAGGTAGATAAATTGGTATCTAATGTAGAAATAAATAAAACAGTAACGTTAAGTCACACATAATTACTATTTTGTGAAAAAAATGATATATACCTTTAACGGGAAGAAAATAGGAAACCAGCTAAGCATATCAATAGAATGTGTATCTGGATGAATGCTCAGCATGATATCCTTGTATAATATCGATTCAAAATATCCAGCAATACCATGTAGTATTCCGGATTCTCTTACGTTAAAGGTCACTTTTGAGTACCGTGTATTATGATAATTATTGACAGGGTTTCCTATTAAATATAAAAAATTAATGAAATTTGATAAATCATATATTAACATATTGTCATTAAAATGCATGACCAACCATCCTCGTCAACCGCAATGTTTCTATTCGGGTGTTCAAAACTCCAAATCTGACATGGCTTGGCCAATTCACAAGCAGATTGAAACATAACAACATACGGAGTCTCAAAATGAGCTAGATCTTTATATGCTGCAACCTCATTGTGAAGTTTTGATGATGAAATCGGTGAAATAAAGGCGGTGTAAGAAGCAGGTATTGATATACCATCAGCTTAGAATGTATCATAAAAAACCAATGTCAGACAATTATGTTTATTTAAAATATAAAAATATGTATTATGTACAATTTAAAATTTCCTCCAATAACAATACCTTTCAAAAATTTTTGTGCACCATCTAAACATTCAGGTGACAATTCGTTATCACCAAATGAACCTAGAAGCTCGCTAACTAGTATATCAGCCTTTATATATGTGTAAAATTGAAAATTAGTTAACACATTTGAAAAAGTAAATAATATAGAAACATTTACTAACTTTTTCTGGAGCTTTCCATAATCGCATATCAGAAAACACGATTGTTACTTTATCTCCCCATATTTCTGTTTTCTTATTCTGTAAACTAAAATTTATAAAAGTTAAAAAAAATAATGTTATAAGGCTGTTCTTGTGTAATCAAGATGAGCTATAATTTTGTAATGGCATACGTGACAAAAGCGCTAGGATTCTTTTCAATGGCATATACCCTAACCCGTTTTTGTGCTTTCTCTGCCGCTTCTAAGCTACGCGTGACTAAAGGCCCACGCCCTGCACCAACAACCATAATAACTCTAAATATTATATCATAATAATAAATAATAAGAGTTAGGATTAATAAATATTAATGCTTTCTTAATTCCCTATTATAAATGAAGACAATCAGCATTACATCATTTCCTCTGATCCGGTATTATGATCCAGAAGGGCATGATGTATTGCCTGTAAAATATATTAAATTATCAATGCATGTAAGGAATTATCTAACACAATAAATGAGTCAAATCGAAATCAAATACTTCGATTGATCCGGATAGATTGCCAAGTTCAATAAAATCCAATTCTTACATCTCATACCTTCTCGTATAATACATATTTTGTGGAATCTTTTTCGAAAACTTCGTAAGTAGATGACTCTAAATTGTCCATCAACGGCTGTCATAATTCAGATTAAAAAAAAATCAGCATTATTATTAAACAAAATGTCTTGTGAGTAACCAAAAATGAATTACCTGTAAAGGAGATTGCAGAAAATCATGATATCCTAACGCAAATTGTTCAACCGGAGTCAACTCAGGCATTGTGCGATGTAAGTGATGCACATATTCTTGATATGCAGAAAGCCCACCGCTTGCGTGGTTAGGACCATCTGCCGCACATTCAATGACAAAATGAGGTTTATACTACACCAATGAATTATAATTAGTAGTTGTTTACTAAACAAAGAATCCTGCTTAAGATTCAAACGTACTTTAATTAGTTTACGAACAAAAGTCTGATGCCTTTTGCTTAACACAGGAAATCCTTTAGCATTAGACAAAAAAATCGTTGTTGGCAAGAAGATAGCTTTGATTGGTTCAGCAAACCATCGATCAAGTATATTATCTTCAGGAAGATTTTGGGTCACTTCTAAAACTGCAAATTACACAATAAAGTAAAAAAAAATAAATATAAGCGTGGAGTGCTCAATAATTACAAAGATATTCACAGAGCTAACCTATTGATAACCTGACGTGATTATCACAAAGAGTTCTAAATTTGTTCCATCGCTCCCATGTTATTGTCTCTTTCGATCCCAATGTCTCATCTTCAAGGACCAAGGGAATCTTAATCCACATCTATATAAAATAGATAAATATTAATTATTTATGGTTGATCTATTTCCAAAATAAATGGATCAAATAACAATCCATAAAATATACGTTGATGTATGGAACTGTCCCAAAAATAGAATTAATGCATCTCGCGTAATTTATGAAAGAATCAGAAGGAAACGGTATCAATGCAGCAGTAATTCCTATATGTCCGATCCATGTTAATTGTTGTCGCAGAATCTTTATAAAAAAAAATGGATGAGGACGGTTTGAACGAAAAAATGAACATCAATCCATAAATAGCTTACCACTTCTGAGTTTATTCTTATATTATGATCCGATGAATCTAAATTAATCCAGTTTGAAATTTGGCCTACCATAAAATCCGATATATCTAAGAATTTATAAAAAAATAATAATAATAATAATAAATAATAAATAAATAAATAAATTATTTCAATATGGTTGACCTTTTTAAGATTAAAATCAACACACCTGCATTTTTCACCACTAAATCTTCTCTACAAAACGGCTGTCCTTTCCTCCATTCTTCCATAAGTTTCGTTTCCTTAATATCAACACTATCTACAAGCTGTTCGAACAAGAAACGCCTATAATTAGGAAAGGTGATAGGAAGAATTATAAAGTCGTAGCCTAATTCACGAGCTTCAGCAGCAACCAAAGATGCGTCGGGCTCTTCCTGACCGCGACTAAGACCGATCATTATGCGAGGGTAATTCGAAACATTTGGATTACTAGTCGTTGAGGTTTCCATAATTATAATCGATGTGAAAAATTGAAGGAATATCTATATCGATATCTGCATCGATATTATCGTTATGTATTAAGATCAGATCTTACACAATGATTTGTTAATCAAATGGCCAATACGGTAATTCCGTAATCCGCAGTAAACCAATTTAGTATAATTTAATCTATGTAACTCGTACGTAGCAATAGAATTTTACAAAGGTTACTTATATTGCTGTATTGAGAATTTATTAATAATTTTCTTATACGTATCGAATATATTTATTACAGACTAATTTTGGTTAATTTTTTATACGTATCAAGAATTATCGAGGATTTCTTCTACGTTTTTATTTGTAGTAGGTACACTTATAAATTTAAATGCTAAGTACACAATACTTGGAGCCGTTTTTGACACCAGGTGGTGTTAATTTAGAGATCTCTCCGTGTTCTTTTTCATAAAATGCACTTTTTTTTATGCAATTATGTGCAAGTAAGCCCTAGAATTTAGGAGTAAGTTTTATTCAGTATTTACGTACACGAACTAGTCATCAATTTCCTTGGCCGCAAAAAGAGGCTTTGCGTATCACGTACATATGTACACAGTAACGATAAACAATAATAATTTCCTGTTTGAGCCAATCTTGTGACTTGCCCATTGCAAAGTTTATGTGCACATACATAAAAAAAAACTAGTGAAACGTAGAGTTTATGCATGCTCCCTATTAACATATATTTTAAAGTAGTGGATCGACGTGGTAGCACGGTTTTAGAGACAAGTTTTACATAAAAATCGGTCGGCTAATTCCCTTGCTTCACAATCGTTTTTCTTTTCACTTCAAAAAATTAAAGGTATTTGTTATTTTTTTTATACCCATTATTTTGTACAGTTAGCATTATAAATTTATGTTTTTTTTACTCAAATATTTTAGACTAATTTTTGTAACGTATTTAAAGAATCTGATATTTACGTAATCTAAAAAACATGGACGGAGATAAACCACCTTTTGCTAAAGAAATTGAGGATAAAGTGGGTGAAATTAAGCAAAATCTTAAGCATGTCGAAACCGAAGAAAAAATTAAGTTACCAACTCAAGCAGGTTTGTAAAAATTTATATTTTATATCAAAATATATAGTCACATGATTAACGATGAATTTCACGTTTTACATAACCCTTATTTGATTAATCTATTACCTAGATATCGAAGAAGAAAAGAAGGAATCCGATAAAAAAGATTCTTGATTTTTCTTGTCCTTTTCCTGCCAAAGCTATCTGATAATATTTGCTAGTAACAAAATATATATACAGTCAGACCTCTTTATAGTCACCTCCTATATAAGCACTTTTTTTTTATAAGCATATTTTTTAAAAAACAAACTATTATTAAACATAATAAATTTGACCTCTATAACTGTCACACTTCTCTACAATCACACATTTTTGAATCCCAAGTGTGTGATTCTAGAGAGGCTTGACTGTATTTATATCAATCAAACAATTTTGAATATGCTTTATTTCTATTAGTTGTTTTGCCATTCGCATTCTAGGATCAACGTTTAATGTTTCAACGTGTTCCTTTAATGTATTTGACAGGCAAAATCATGTTTTTACGAGAGATATATATAACATTAAAGCTCCAAGCGCATTAACTGAGCGTAAAGGTTTATGAAGTCATGTATAATTGATTCTTCTCTAAATGCGCAGTTTATGATATACATTCTAAGTGTTTGCTCCCGTTCAGTTCTAGGCTTATAGAACACTTGAGAAATTAATTTCTAAATGCACACCACTCTAAATACACATATTCCCAGAAGATACATTAGAAAAAGTTTACTAATAGGGCAGTTTTTTGATCTTCCGTCAGTATTTTTATCAATCCGGAAATCCGTTCTTTTTCTAGTATGGCATCTGGATGCTATCCGGATATCAACCGAACAGTTTAACGTTTAATGTCTGACATGCAAATACTAACATACATAATCGTAAAAAATTGAAACCGTTTAATTGTTTAATTATTGTTGTATGCGTTAGCTGTGTGAGGATGACGTAGTAACCCCGGAGCCTCACAGGGGATTGTATCTTATAACTCTCTAAAATGTATAAAATTCTCTGTAGTCTAGTTAACAGCTTCCTGATCAAACAGTAAAGCAGCATAATAGTAACGATATACTTTCATTAATTTCCAATATAGCTGAGTTCCTCCCGATTATATAAGGGATGCTATCTAATTCAATCCAGAATTACGGCTAGAGTCAAACTGTGCATTAAGTTGGGTTGCACTCCCAAGTAGTCGCAACCAGTGTTTAAAATTCAAATTTAAATTATGTTCTCAAAAGAACTTAATTTAAATTATTAATGTTCTCAAAAAATTTTTGAATTAATTCGGATAACCTAAATTAAAAACCCAACTTAAGATTCTTTACACCAGCTTGAGTCAAATTATTTAAATTATATAATTATTGTAGCTTTACTTAATTTTATAAAATAATTTTTAAATATCTGAATTATACAGTTCATAATAAAAATCTATAGATAACAAAATACAACTCCGATTTTGCTCAAGTTGGGCTCGGGTTCGATTCTAAATTCAACCCAAATGATCCTCTCAGTGCACTGGTTTATTAGATTGAATTATATTAAATATTTTTTGAGAACATTTTAAAGTAATAAAATATTCTCAAATAAGAGAACCTTATTTAAATATCAATGTTCTTAAAAAACACTGAGTTTTAAACAATGGTCGTAACAATATCCTTCTCGTGGTTTGGTCGCATCTGCACTTTTAAGTAAGCAAGTGTGACCAAAGCATTATGAATAAAAAGTGTGCAGTATTAAAAAATGTCATATGTGTTATCGTAAATCCTGGTACTTATGTCCGATCCTAATTTGATTTAGTAATCGAAATTTCTTTTTAGTTATTTCAGAAGTTATTATAATATCATCGCTATAAAATAAAATTTTAGAGATTGATTTCACACTATTATAGCTGTTTTCATAAATTCTTGGACAGTTGAAAAACTGCCAATGACCGAATTGATTATCGATTCGAATCGTCAGAAAATTTTTAGCTGTTCCAGAATTTATGAAAATAGCTGTAAAGCAAGCATTTTACTTATTATTATTATTTTTTTTAATATACCATCTGAATACTACCCGGATATTACGTAGATACCATCTGGATATTTGAAAGTCTAATCCACATTGCTAAAATTACAGCTGTTTTCATAAATTCTGGACAGCTAAAAAATTTTCCTATGAAATTTCAGCTATTATGCATTCTGCAATTGTTGTTAAATCCAGGGACCTTAACTTAGATCCATTCCACAAATCCGCCGATATGCTAGTAGTTCTAGCTACTAATTTACCATGTTTGTCATGGGTAACAAATAATATTTTAACCGCCTTGCCAGTAGATTAGGTTTTAAATTAGAGTTTAGAACAACAAATAAAGTGTACAAAGTAATTAGTTTTAAAAGAATGTTATTCATCAAATATGTTAAAAAAATATATTACTATTATATATAATGGTTAATTCTTTATGATCATTTTTTATATTAATTTAAATTTTAATAAAATTTTTTTAGTCAGATTATAAAAAAAAAATACTAATTGAGTAGGTTAGCCATATTATAAAAAATTATTAATTTCAAGCCTGACTAAATATTCAAACAAAAAATCTTTTTTTTTTTTTTTATTTAATAATATCGTATAAAAAAACAAGCTATTACAATTTAGTACAGTCAGACCTCTCTAAGTGCACCCTTTATAAGTGCACACCCTCTCTAAACGCATGCACAAGTGCTGCCCAAATATATACTTGATCTTTATATAAATACACTTTTTTTTATTACAGCCAGACCTCTCTAAATGCACGCCTTTGGAACCACATTTTAATAATGTGTATATAGAGAATAATAAGAAAAAGTATATTTAAAAAGATCAAGTATATATCTG
>CAJVPU010000310.1:0-19103 GCA_910591775.1 Dentiscutata heterogama | reverse complement strand
TTTGATTTTATTGGCTGATTAACAAGATTTTGATTGGCTCCTACAACTGATACTCCGGTTTTGTCTCTAGTTTAGCAAACAGGGTTAAATACTCTATATTTTATACACTCTATTTCAAAACTGAAGTGCTTCAGAGTATGATACTCCAGTATATATTAGGGTGTCCAGAATTACAGCCAAATTATGCATACGGTAAAATATATACAAAATTATGATATACGTATCGATATGTAAAAATAGTTAACATAAAGGTACAAATTCTTAATAGTTTCTTAATAGTTTCCTAATACAGATAGATAATAATACGTACGTACAAGTTTTTACTATTCTACTATTTATACGTATAAGTACTATTTATTCCCTATTATATATATTCTTTATTTTACGTAGCGAATTCTAAATATTAGATCCATATCCACCCGATCATCTTAGCACAAGGAACAATACCATTATTAATTAGTTCTTAGCCATTTTTACAAGTGCTCTAAGATTGTGTACAGTATTTATTTTATCTGAACATTAATGTTGTTTAACGGGCTGATGAATACTGTATATAGGAGAAATTTTATATTAGGTTATTAATATTAGACAAGGTCGATAGAGAACTCTAGAATTTTACTAATGAAACCATAAATCTTTCATTATGTAAAAAATGCCCAGCTGATAATTTTACTACCCTAACTTCGATGCATTCCAATCCGGTAATTTGGAGAACATCCTTTAAAAACATGTCGATAGGGATGCTAAATTGCATTACCCGATCCTAGGATTTAAAAGGATTCAATACTCTCAATCAAATTAATTTTGTCTTGTTATAATAATTCAGTTCAGGATCTAAGTCCTATAAAATGTATTGTGTTTTGAGGTGATTTAAATACCGAATCCTCGAGTCCTTTTTGGGACCCTATCCGATTAAACGTCTCTAAAAGTCGATGTAAATCAGAGCCACCGGATTTTAGCAATAGCAAAAATAGCTATATCACGACAACCACTTAACCAAATCTGACCGAAAATTATTTTCTATTGACAAGTAGAATTAAAATAAAACAATTTCGGTCAGATTTGGTTAAGTGGTTGTCGTGATATAGCTATTTTTGCTATTGTAACATATATTATGCTGTGTTTACAAAAAGAAAAGCAATAGTTTTTATAACACAGGATATGCTAAATCCGGTGGCTCTGATGTAAATATTCATTCGTAAATCTGAATTGCTAACTAAATAATATTAACCTGACTAGTTTAATGCGAAATTATTACAGAATAATAAGAGGCTTCAAAATTAGGCATTGAGATATTTATTTAAAAAATTTATTTTATTTCATAAAAATCAAAATTTTCCATCCCTGAAAATGTGTCATGTATCTGAAGTCTGAAATTACGCTGCCACCAGGTGACATTGGAGACACATCGTGAGTCTTTGAACGTTCTTTTCTGCTATGTTTAACTGAAAATCGACCTTACTTTACGCGTAAGTTGCGGTGAATAGATTATATTCGGTGTTGTTACATAGATTACATAGATATTTGGCCGGCCAACGGCCAAATTTTTGAAAAAATTTTATTTGGCCAAAAGTTTATATAGTAAAAACTAGTAATATGATTGGCTAATATTACAAAATTAGAAATTTTTGGCCGAAGTTTGGCCATTGGCCGTTGACCGGCCCCAAAAATTGCCAACACTGATTATATTGGAAAGACTACTATGGACTACCTTGACGATAATGACGACATTCACTTATAAATTTTTTCTTTTTATAAACTATCTGGTCTCGATGTGAGATGGCAGTATAGATTTATTTGAAAATTATGAATATTAGTCCCATGCAAAGGTTGTAATTTATCCGGGTAACCTGGATATTTTAATAATCCCCGGATTACTATATCAAGATCACGGGATTATCATTACAAAACTCTTTATAAAATAGTCTAAAGAATAACAGATGTTAATTAAAAATTTAGTATATAGTACTAAATCTTTTATTAATTTTATTAATAAACGGTCACCTTAATTTTAACTAAAATTATTTGAAATTTAGTGTTAAACTTTACTCGTTTTTTTTTTATAATATAATTTTATATAAATGTAAATCCAGAGTTTATTATTACAAATTTTTCTGCGTTTTGGCATTTTTATACATGAAGAAAATGCACAGATCTAATTCCCAAAAATACAAATGTAAATACAAAATATAAGTATTACATAAATAACAATAATATTAAGGTTGTAAAAAAAACAACCACATATTTAACCTCAACCTCCAAATTAATATTTCATTTTTAAAATTAGATAGAGACATTTGTATTTATCTCGTCATATCTCTGCTGAAAAATGTCACCTTGTACTTTAGAAGCGAGTACTGCTTCCTTTCGCATGTTAAGATGATGAAGAGTTCCTTTGAAATGTCTTATGACATACTCTGAAGCGTTGCCTTCAGGTTCGATAAGGGTCGATGAAGCAGATGTTGGAGGATGTTGATCCGAACTATCCATATTAGTAATATTAGTATTGATAAGATCGATCAAACCATCGAGATATTTAACAGTAACCTACAAAAAAAAAAAAAAAAAATTATTTATATTATAATATCCTTAAATAAATTAAATGAATTGAATGAATGAATGAATGAATGACTTACAGCTTCGTTCTTTCTTTCAAAATAATATATATATCTATTTAAAATCTCTACAAACAGTTCTACATTAGTTACTGAATCCATACAAGAATCTGCGATTTTAAGAGCTTTTTGTAAACATTCAAGAACCCTCTTGCCGTCACGATATAGTTCCTACAAAAGCGATAAATATTAACAATGACAATTTATTTGAATGTAAATGAACAAAAATTAAAATTAAAACCTCAATTGGCCTGTTATTTCTTCCTTCAGACTCAGTAGCCCACCATAAGTGACTAGAAAGATAAACAGCGCGGCATTGATCTGGTTTTTTAAGTAATTTACTTCCATGCAGAGCACACTTAGTGATCAAAGTATCGTAATTCTCTGCACCAAACACGCTAGTGGTTTGCAATGTGCCAATAATAAGTGTAATTGCATGAAATTGTATGCGCGATTCTGAAATCGATTCTTCGTAAATGGTAAATGCCTTTATAATTGAATATTTATTTTAGACATAAATTCGAGATAATAAAAAATCCATAAAGCTGTATAATTAAAACCAACCTGAACAAAGAATTCGTAACATATTTCTTCAAACCCACATTCATCAGCGCTTTGACCTGCGAGAAGGAATAATCGCAAACATAACTCTGAACACTCAACTTTGTTATATAGAGCGGTAATGACCTGGTGAATAAAACGAAAGAGGGTATTTGCTTTTTTCTCCCAACCATCGTCGTCCTTTCAGAAAGAATAATAAAATTAATTACATAAACTCTAGATTTGAATTGCATAAACCAATATATAAAATATTTACACGTTGCTGAAACTGTAGGTATCTTCTTGCTAATTTAACGGCTGACACAACAAGAGGTGGGAAAGTGTATCGTATTCTCTCACCACCCTCGGCAAATTGTTTACGGGCTGTAGAGAGAAGCTATTACAACGATTACACAATAAAAATAATATAATTTAAATAATGCATATTATGTAAATAACAAATTAATATGACGTTAATAATATACCATAAATTGATTATCCAGATCATCGCTTTTGAATAAATGAATAATCCTTGCAAGCCATCCTTGCTCTTCTGCAAATTCTTCTGGATCCATCATCGGTGGAACACCACCAGATCTTGCATTTCTCCCGCTAGTAAGCCCACTGAATGGACTTGAGAGAGTAGCATCTTTTTGATCACGTGTTAGGACGCTGCAAAGATCTAGTATACAATTAACTTCATGAGGAGTCTCGATAATCGTTTCATTTTTGAGTATGGAGGAAACAATGGCATGAGCAACAGAACGGCGAGTCTGAAACGGTTGAACTGAGAGGAGAGCTGAATAATTAGGAAGTGCAAGAAGAGTGAGAACGGTAGAATAATTATTGATCGGAGCCAAAAGTAGATTAAGCAAATTGGAGGTAGCAGCCGGACTATGTAAATCAGGACTAATTTTATATAAAGAAATATGTTGTTATACTCTTAGATGTATAAAGATAATATTTATGAATAATAATAAAAATTCTTTCTATGGTATACCTATCATGGAAGTCCACAACCTTTTGTTTTGCAAAATCAATGACTTGATCAACATATTCAATCCTGTCAGGATAACAACTTAATGATAAGTTGACCAAAGATACCAACAAAGCGGTGATATCTTGAATAGATAAATCGTGACGTGCCTATAAAAAGCAGAGTCAAAAAATCTTTCAAGGATAAAATATAGAAATATAAATAAATATATTTCAAGATAAATACCCTGACCAAATCGACAACTTGTCCCCAAAAAACTTCAAAGAGTTTTACATCTTCAGGAATGCCACGGAATTTCTTTACGGCGGGTTCATCACTAGATTTTATATTATTTGATGAAAAATCATCATCATTTAATTCTCTCTGAGAATCCTCTTCTAGTGAATCATCATCATAGTCCTTTTCATCGCTGTATCCGCCAATTTTTTGCTTTCTCAATTTTTCAGCTAGCCTACGAGCTGCTTCTTCTTCCTGACGTTTAACCACTTCTGGTGGTTCAGAATCTGCTTCACGAGCAGCATAGGCAGCGAGACGATCAATAAGCGCGATCACAATCTGTTTTATATTAACTTTTTGATGTAATTGAGCACAAGCAGACAAGTATGGACCAAGTGTTCTCAAATGAAAGTCATCATGGAATACCTTAGAGAAAACAAAGATTAATTGGAAGTTTCATGATAATTATCCTAATTGAAAAAAGAACCAAAACCTACTTGAATGATAACTTCCATCAAATATTCTTGAGCAATAACGTCTTTACAATTGATCACTTGCTCCAATATAGCAGGTAATATTCTCTATTAGATTATATTTGCAGATACAGGAATAAATACTTGTAATATTATTAAAGAGCAAAATAATAATTTGAAAAGCAATACTTTTTGATACAGCTCTAAATCAACACCATCTAATTGGCTCAGGCGAACCAAATTTGTTCCGACTAAAATTCTCAATTCTTTACGTTCCATCTCCCTTTTTTCACGATCACGTGAGTGTCCTTGATGTTGAAGGCGGACCCATAATTTATTCATCTCAATAAAATTAGTAAGAATAAATGAAATTGAATCTGGAAGGTTGCCTTGTGGACTTTACAAAAGACCAAAAATGGTATCAATTTTTTTTACGTTTTTGAAATACTTTTTCTTTTCTTTTTTTAAAAAAAAAAAAAAAACAAGAAGGACCTAGTACCCATTATCACTCCCGACAGGTAATGAATCTCTCGTCATTCCGCTCAGATAATGTCTCAAAAATAATCCACGTGTCGGGTGCTGTACACCCCGAGACATCTCCATCATATCTTTCATGATCTCTCTGATGGGAGCATCTTTTTGTGACATATAAGCACTACCAACAGTAATCATAAGATATAAACGTGGAATTATATTTCCGGCGTACTGCACTAATTCATAAAGGTCTGCAAGATGATGCTTTCCCGAGACATGTGCGTCAATAAGGTATGTTGTGAGGTGTCGGAGAGCATCGAAAATTGCCATATCTTTACAAATAATGGTAGCTCAGGAATTCAATTGAGTAAAAGAGAATTAACACCTAATATAAAGATCTTTATATAATCTTTATAATTATATTTTTTTTTAAAAAAAGATACAGAGTTCATAATAATTTTTTGGCGTCAATACGGACGTCCGCAATTCTGCTAGCATCGTAGAACAATGTTTCAAGCCATCCATAAGTTTGTTGTTGGCCTATAACCAGAAAATAAGTAAAAGAGCCGTGAATTACCTGTAAATCTAAGTAAACAGAAATATAATTATTGACTTACCAGACATTTTTTCATTTGAAATGCCTGAACTTTAACTACATTCAATGCTTCCTCTAAAAGTTTTTGTTGATCTTCCATGGATACGGGAGTAGAACTCATGTTTGAAGTTGAATAAAATTAATAGAATAATAAATTCGACCGTCTCTATTTGGTCGTAAGGAAGAAAATAATCATGATATATTTATATTATCGTTATTGCATAATTACGTTAAATGTTAAAATGCTAGTCACCTGACTCAGCGTAAATGTTGAATAGACGCAGTGTGAGAGGTTCGTCAATTAGATCTGATTTGCAAAAAATTCTTAAGATAATCGAATTATTTTTCTTAATTTTTTTAACAAATGTATCGTGGATCACCCACGAAACTTCATAATCATGTATCACGGCTTCTGGCGGGCGGAATTTACAAAGTTCCACCAATTTGGTATCCGGTTATGAAAGTTATTCCGCCTGGTTCGAGTGTTCTTCGTTCTCCACTCCAATTTCAGGAACCTACTTTACCGCAAAGTCGGTGTGAAGGCCGAAATAGAGTAAAATCCTTCGCTTTTAAACATTTACGAACAAAAGTTGCACGACCACAAAGGATTGTCTATGAAGAAGATTCCTTACGACGACGATTCTACAGAGATCATCCATATGAATTGTTGCGACCTCAAAATTTAATAGAAAAAGAAATACCTGTTAGAGAAGATTGGAGCACCTTATTAAATACAAAAAACCCTACCCAAATTAATGGGGAAAGGTAATACAGTCAAAATAAAATTTTTTAATTAATTAATTATTTTTTCTACAATAATTATTATTTTTATTTTAATTTTTGTTATGTAATTAGCGTGATAAAATATCAACTTTATCTTATGTCAAATGGAATTTCAAAAAGTGAAGCATATGCTAAAGCATGCAATGAATTTTATGCAATTCGTGCGAGACAGGAGGTAGCAGAGCGTGTTGCGGAAGAGCAAGCATTAGTATTTGGTGCTAAGCGATCTTTATCTCAAACTGAGAAGGTATTATTATTAGAACAAGAAAATATTAAGAAATGTCCGCCAAGAGTGGTGACTCTGGACAATAATGAAAAAATTGGATAAAATTTCGGGTCAGCCTGTAAATTTTTAAATGAAAATAATCCACACACAAGTTTTGTCTTTGTATATAATCTGTATTACAAATGGCGAGTAGTAAAATTATTATAATAAAGCTTTGAAGAAATTTTGTTTTCTGATATTACTTCTGGTAAATTTAATCATATGATTGATTACAATACAGCAATAGCAATAGCTATAGCTATAGCTTATAGCTGATAGGACGTATACGTACTATGAGTAGCCAATAAAATTCGAACATCGATGACCAACCATATGGATTTTTAGAATTAAAAATATGATGAATTGCAGATAAGTTGTAAGTGCGTGCGTACTTATGTCAGGTGTGCTCATGTTTTAGGATCATGCGACAAGTCGATCCAATAGGATGTGGATATTCCATGATTTACGATCATAGTAGTAAATATTTAAATAAAGTGATTTTTTTTTTTTTTTTGCAGATCAGTAAAAACAACTTTTTAAACGAATAGAACTTCTATGAGTTACTAAAATAAATCCAATCAAAAATTATATTTACTGAATTTCGCTTAGTAATCTTTTTTAAAGTAATAGATCCCTTTTTTTATTTTTTTTTATTTTTATATGAAATAAAGCAAAACCAATTACAAAAATCTAATTAAAGGGCTCTATTACTTTAAAGAGATTATTACCAAAAGAAATTCAACAAAATATTTTGATTGAATATACTTGTTTAGTATTTCATAAGTTTCTATTTATATATATTTATTACAAGAGTGATAATCTGCAAAAAATCATGATTGTTAGAAAATATTGTACACCCCACGATCCAAGTGAGCTGAACAAGTGAAATGCTAAGTGGCTTAGACCTTATAGCAACCACCGCGATACTATCTATATATCTATGTTTGAAAAATATGAACTAAAAGTGTTTTCATCATTAAAAAGCTGCTGCACAAATCATTGCAATTAACTGAGTAGTTAATATTGTGTATAAAAAACTGGCCGGATAGTTTTTGGACGGATAAACAAAAAGTAATCTTCAACCAGAGAATTATGACGTTTTTAAGAGATAAACATTATAAAATGATGTTTAAATTAAAGCCAATTAAGATTGCAGTGTTTTGAGTATTGGTTGGTTCATGCTACTATGGTCCCGTAATCATTTTATGTCAGGGTACAAATCATGTAGCATTTTGAACAACTTTAGAAGCAGCAGTGTTAGAAATTGTAATTTAAAGAAGGATAGAAGCACATCACATATATGTTACAAACCATTTTTGTCAGTGCTTTTCGTACGTACGTACGCATACTGTTTCCAAATGATAATAAGATTGTTTGTGTACTCTATCCTATAATATTTATCAGTTGTTGCACTGTACATTCTTTCCAAAACACGAATGATTTTCGTAAAACATCATCAAGCTTATCTAAAATTTTATAAATTTATTTATTTTTTTACCTTTTTTTTTTTGTATTTTTGTGGATCTGTTTTTGCACTTACCAGTTTACATACGTTAAACAAAAAATGATCTATTTTTAATTACATTTATATATATATATACAATATATATATAGAATTATATATATTGTAACCATTTTAACCTATTTTAATCTTAGGAAGATTAGGAAATAACGACTCATCACTTGGAAACCGACTGACATTCATTCAAAGTTGCTTTTTTTTGTATAAATAACCAATTTCACGTCACTTTACGTAAATTAAGCCTCGCTTCTTTTCGGGTAGCAAAAATTCTTATAAGATGTAATCGCACTTTATTTCAAGTCAAACCCGACATTGTGAAACTTTCACAAAGTATTAATAACTGACATGCTGACATGAAACAATTAAAATTATTTAAACTGTTAAAAGTTAAATTACCCATGTTACACTTCGTTGCATGCCGTTCATATTGTTACATAAATTTTTATTACCGTGTGATATGTTTGGTGACGTAACCTTCAATTAGCCAATCAAATACATGAGTTTTTTATAGCACATCTCACGTGACATATAGCACAATTACTATTAACAGTTAACAATGCGACAGACATAACAAAATATAGAAAAGAATATCCTGAATTCGATAGCCGCTTTAACACGTATGCAGCAACTCAGGAAACTCAGGGCCTATCTGCTATATGTAAGCTGAATATCTTGCATATTTCTTTATAAACTTTACAATGGTTAATAAATTAAAGTATTTTCTGCGACATGGTTTTTTTCATCACAGGTTTTAAATGTAGTTATTAAAGAGTAAATCTTATTTGTTTACATTTACAACGATTTAAGATAAATAAATTTTGAATAAAGGGATTGGTTACGTTTCAGACCACATTAAACTTTTTTTGAAAAAAATTATCCGTCAAAGTTGTAATATATACACGGTTTTTACACTAAATATTACGCCGTTGTTGGTAAATATCTTTCCTTACCTCGCTTTTTGAACTTTGGCTCCTTTTTGGAATTTACTTTCTATCTTTTAATATCATACGTACCATTTGACTAAAGACACTCTTTTAACTTCTATAACTTTCTTTTTTATTAATATTTACCCATCTCGGGCTGGAATGCTTATTATTTCCTTAGGCTTATTTTCGACATAAGCTTTCGTACTTTTCTGCTTTGAAGGCTGTTCTAGGTGTTCAAAAAATATAAAAAAAATTTACAATGGAATGGTGTGCTTTCTTTTTACATCTCAAGTGGCATTTATATATATTCAATATACTTATGTGTTCGTCCCGTTTATAGTTATTGTATAATACAAGTTCGTCTAGAAGGTCGTGTTAAACCGGTAGACGTTGGCTATTCCCAGGGAACTTCCGCTCAAGCTGTGCTTGAAAGGGTGGGTTTCATTTATATTTTTTTTAAATCACCAATGACGTATCATCATGTGATTAATATTAATTATCGTATTGTTTTAGGCATGTAAAACTTTAGGAATATATGACTCTTGGAATTATGCTTTATATAGCGAACTTTTCAAGACATGGCTGTGTGATACGAATTTACTATCCTCTCATCCTGATGAGGTATCTCTCATATCTGTACTTTTTTTTGGTCCATTTCTTATTCGTTCAAATAATATATATTTGTTAATTATGCTATTACTTTCTATTATATTATTATTATTTATTATTATTATTATTATTATTTTACTTTAGGATACTTTGGTAGTTCGAAAAAAGACACCTGGATACCTTGAACTTGTATATAATGAAGAAAATCCCAAAAAGGTTTTATCTTTTACTAGTTATCTCTTTTTTTATTATTATTCATGTTAAATCTATTAATTAACTGTTGATAAATGATTAATATTAAATTTAGCGCCATTTACCAACAACATTGAGTCCGAATTTAGCAGCACATACAAAACGAAAGGGAGTCTTTGGCGGTACTAAAAGCGTTAAAACATCTTTGAAAACACGCTTTCAAGCAGAAACTATTTATTTGACCACAATATTGTTCACTTGTGATAATAAATTATTAATAACTTCTGGTAGTAGTAAAATGTTTCCCACTATTGAAGTTATCCGTGATGACAAAATTTTCTCTAATTTTGAGGATGATAGCGAAGAATTTGCTCATGTAATAAGAACTTCGTTAGATTGGTCTACTTCTAAGGAGACTTATAATGATTCATCAAGTGATTCGGATTCATTTCATTCTTTACATTCAAATTCGAGTTCGGTTGATTTTTCTGAAAATCCAAGTACCATACCACTTAATCAATATATAAATGATGAAACCTTATGGTCACGTTCGTTTGGTTATGCTGCTTTGAAATTAAAATGCGAGTTATCTCTTGAATCATTAGGTACTATATATGAACATGTTGTGACCATGAATTCATCAAAGTCAAAATTCATTGTCGCTCTTCAATATATTCCAAATTGTATCAAAGATGATATCGCACATGATCTTATCAAAACTGGCGCTCTAAAATGGAAGAATTTTGATGAAATAAATAGCATTTATCAAAAAGATTTTAATTCAATTTGGTCAACTTATATTGAAAAATGGTGTTCTAGGCAAACTAAATTATCTCCTGGCCTTTATTTAGGTGTTTTATACACTGAAAGCACATTACAAGGTATCAAAATTTTGGTACCAAAAGAGCGAAAACAATTTATTCCTTTAGGGAAAATTCGTGATGAAGCAATGATTACTGCTGAAGAAACTAGTTGGATTAAATCTTTGACTTGTCTTAGCCAAGATTGTTTTATGGATTTAGTCATGGCAACTAAAGGTGATGATGATAACAGAACTAGTTTAGGTCAATTTCAAACTTCTTTTATAAATTCTTATCATAATTTACAATATGAAACTGGTCTTACATGGGAAGTAAATGATATATATTGTGAGCAAACTGTGGACGTTTACTTGGATTTACGAACAAATCAATTGTATACCATGACAAATGAACTTGAGGAAAATGTTATTGATCATTGTGGAACTTCGCTTCATACTGATTTGTACTTGGACAATAATGTAAAGCCTGGAACTAAACCTATCATTTTTAATAGACGTAGCAGTAAACAGCAATCCCAATCCGAAATTTTATCACATGACAGGAAACATTCTATTAAATCACATCCATCACGAGGAACATCAGGTGGATCTCATAAAACATTTGAATCAATGATTTCTTACCAAGAAGAGATGAAGTCGAATCTATCGTTTAGTTCACTTCGAATTCAGCGAGGTCACGAAGATTCTCACGAGAAAATTGAAAATAATGAGAATAATAATAATGATAATAATAATAATAATAATAATAATAATAATAACAATATTAATAATGACGATGATGATGATGATAGTATTAGCGCTAGTATTGATGACAATAGTGACAGAGCAAATGACAGTCATAATGAATTCATGGAGAAAGACAAAGGAATGATAACATTTGATAAAAGTAATCCAGAGTCTGAAGATGAAGAAGCGGGATCAAATGTTAAAACATCTACTTCGACTGGTGCCGCAACTTCTGTTGGTGAAGAGGCTATGTCATTATCAACTTCTTTAAGTAATACTAATTCCATTAGACCTTTTATTCGTATAATATTAATCGTTAAACCTATGCGTCAAATACATCAAATTAGTACACCATATCAATCGCGATTATGTACGTTATATCCATTTTCATTATATGATGCATTACAACATGCAACTTTCAACACTTCCTTATATGCTTGTTCTCGTCAATCAATGCAAATATTACAAGCTAGTCGTACTTACTTTGCTCATGAGTTGCTTAGGCACTTGCAGGCCATGGAAAATTTTTCAGATGTAAATGAACAAAATATTGATGATTTCTTTTTTGAACCGGATGAACTTCCCAAAGTTCCTGAAGAAACAAAAAAAATCAAACAGTGTCTTGATATCATTCGTGATGAAATTAGCATTTTGAGGCAACAATGGAATTCTGCATCTTGGGTAATGACAGCTATTGAATGGGATCGTCAGAGAACAATGAAATCTTATAATTTTGGTGGAAGATCATTAGCACATAATTTCTCTAGAAAATCTGTACTCTCAAATCGTTCTACTTCAATTCGTAGTTCCAATACTGGAAGGAGAGAAAGTGAAAGTTTAAGTTTGATAAAGGCAAAGGGATCTGATACTGCATCTCAAATTGAAATTCTTCGAGATACCATGTACCATGCACCTGATCGCGCATGGAGTAATATCCGTCTTCTAGGAGTTAATATACCAATGTCCGATATTAATAATGATGTAAAAAATAAAAATTCTAATAATAAGCAGAAGAAACAAAATAATAAGATAACTTCCAAAGCTCAAAAGATAGTAGCCCAAAAACCTATTCCTCCTATTCTAGTATCATATTTATCATCGTTACCATCTGCTTCAAAAAATCGAACAATAATAACATCATCTATTGTTGATAATCAGCAAAATAAACAGACACAACAATCAAAAAAGAAAACTTGGAAATCTCTTAGATTAGGTAAACGTAGTCAACAAAATAATAGTCAGCCTGAATTATCAACAACTTTCATCCAACAAATGAATGTAACTAACAAAGATAATAAAATTTTGAATAAAGATACAAATTTCAAGGATGAAAAAATAAGCATCAATATTTCGCCACCCACTATACAACCCATAATTACAACTGAGCCTATCACATTGATTACACCTTCCTTTATCGAATCCATTCAAGATAATAAAGACATTAATTCAGAAATGAATCATGATGTTAATTATTCTGAAGATATCGATAATTCTAAAGATATCGATGCTATTATAATAAAATCAATTGATGCTGATAGTAATATTGAATTTACTAATGATGAACAAGGTCTAGAAGTTAATGCATCTGAGTATGAAGATATGTCCAAAGATCCATCTGAAGATGATGAAATTGAATCTCAAACTGATCATGAGGATGAAATTGAATCAATTGGTGATATTGATGATGACAAATTAGCCAAAGAAATTCATGCATTAGAAAAAGAAATCAACGAATTAGATACCTTACTGAATAATGATGCAAGTACTATTGACACTGAGAATAATCTTTTTAATAGTGAAGAAGCTACTAATGTTGATGGTTGTACTACTGACCATGATATTTTTGAAGCTACTGACGTTCCTTCGATTAATAAGGAAACTACTAAGTCTGACAATAACTCAAATAAATGTGAACCTTTTGAGGAAGCGGATGATACCACAGAGAAAAATACCACAGGAGGGACTATTGAAACCAATGTAGACATGACAGAAATTGATGTGAAAAATGCTACTTCAGATAATTTTGATAGAGCTACCGAAGACAATGTAACAGATGATGTTAATGTCATTAATTCAGATGATGCAGTACTTGATGCTATGGACGCTATGATAGATGCCATTGTTGACGTTAATGGTAACGAGAACACCAAGCATTCTAAATATTCTACCGCTACCGATTCAGAAAAATTATTATCAGATGGTCCATCAAATGATTCATCAAATCATTCGTCAAATGATTTATCAAATCATTCGTCAAATGATTCATCAAATACATTATCAAACTCTAATAATGTTTCAGAGACAACCTCTTCTACTATTGAAACACTATTATCTTCGTTAGCGTCTTCTTCTTCAACACCTAAACCAAATCCGTCATCATTAACATTAACAGATTCCACTCTTAATAATTCTTCGCAACAAAATGTGCCTTTAGTATTAGACCCAACTACATCTTATTCTTCACCTCAGCATGTTGCTCGATCGATTCCTCCTACGCCTACAACACCATATTTCTCAGCTCTTACTGATTCAACTGAAGAGTCTGCACCTGCATTTCCACCAGAAACAGTATATGTAATGCCAGAACAATCATCATCTAATCTCGGCCCTCAATCAGATCTTGAATTTGAACCGATTAATCCATTCTTAATACCACCTATGTCCACATCAACTTATATTTCACCGGCAACACCTTTACCATCAACACCTACCACGCCACAATATTCCCCATTGCAGCAAGAATCAAGACCACCAACGCCATTATTATCAAAGATTTCATTATTTGAAGAATTAAGGCAAGCAGCATTTCAACAAAACTCGGACAAAAGAACAATATTCGAGGAATCGAATAAAAACAAACAAATATTCGTACGAACTCCATCATCGCCAACATCTTCACAAGATCAATCTTCACTTACACCACGAGATTCACCGCCAATTTCTCCATCTACATTACCACCTCCTTCCTTATTGTCACCCGCATTTGCGACGTCTTCAATAACATCAACCACATTATCAGCACATACATTTTATTCTCAATCATCAAGTATTCATTCTAAAGCAAGAACACCAACTCCGTCGCTTATCCTTCCTACATCACAAATGTTGCTAACAATACCTCGGAGTCCTACATTATCTCCTACATCTTCAACATCCTCACACGTTCCTTCAAATTCATCAAGACCATCAAGTTTAAAGTCATCTTCGTCATCGTCATCATTATGAACAGCAGCGCCTCTGTTACCATCAGCACGTCCACCACCACTCCCTTTCCCATCAGAATGGCCAAAACTTAAGAAAACAGTGCGCCCGGAACCTAAAAAGGTTGAAACTGATGCAGGTGAATTTTTTAAAAAAAAGTCACAGACACTTAATCAATATACAAGATTAATATCTGAAGATGGAAAAAACGATAATTATAAACTTAAAGATGGTAAAAGTGGTGAAGAGCTAATTGATAATGATTGTTCATCTTTAAATGGTGATAATATAAGTAATAAAGATACAATTATCTCTGTTAATAATGATATTGGAGTTATGAACAATTAATATAAACCAAAATACAGTAATAATAATAAGTAGCTTGTCGATTGTTTTTTTTTTCATTTTGGAAAACTTTATATAGATACTGTGTGTTTATCTGTTTTGTATTTATTTATTTATTCATTTATGTCATTTCATCATTTTTATAAATATTTCATTTATACAATTACGCAAATTATATATTATAAAATACCTACTTTTTTTTTTTTTTGTTGAATTAATAGAGTTAATTTATTGGGCCATTGGACATATAAGACAGTTTAATGATATATATTTTTTTATTTAGATGTTACATAATATAATAATAACCTTGAAGTTGGCTTTGTGAATATTTTATATGATTTTATAATTGCAAAAAAAATTATAGTACTCGGATAAAGACAAGCAATTTCTTGAATTTAATCCATATTGTTATTATTGCTAAATCTATCAGGTTTTAATTTATATATTTTAGAAAATAAAAACTCAAATACTGTACAGTATTTTAGTGGTATAAATTTAACCAAAATAACCCGAGTTATATTTTTATTATTACAAACTACAGTCGTCTCTCTCTAATCCGAACCTTAATAAATTCTGTGAGAACTGAACGTAAAACTCTAGAACATTTGTAGATTTTTATTATAAAGTTCGGATTAGTAATATAATACAATACCTCTTTGAAAACTGACCAATTTTTTATATAAGGACGGATCGTTCGGAATACTGTAGATATATCTATCTATACTGTGTGAGTGTTTCAATCCTTATTTTTGACAGACCATCCCAAATACATTAGATTATATATAAAGCTATCTGATATCTGAATTTATCTGGATTGATTCTTCAATCCAGATTGTCGGATTTAGGATCGAAGCACTAAATTTAATCTCAAAAAAGCTATTAATTAGTGCGAGGTATTCTAATTAAAATGGGTACATCCCAAAACTCTTCTCAAACTGTAACCCTAACTCTAAATACTAACCTTAATATAAAAACTTTATGTTAAATATTAAAAATCTAAAAACATAGTAAAAACATACTATAAAATAAGTGTAAAAAATTATATAATAATTGGTTTAAATATATATTAAAAAATAAAAGCTGTAATAATATTTAAACTTTGATTAAAAATATCTTATAACTACTGTATATAATCAAATTTAAACTTTGATTGAAAATACCTTATAGCTACTGTATATAATCAAATTTAATAGGATTTTTTATTTGAATTTTACAAATTTATAAGATTTAAATAAAAAATTTTTGATTAAGTATTTATTAAAAGAGTGTTGCTAACTTGTTATGTAACTTGCATATATGATTAACCAATCAAACCACAAGATCTTGTGTAAAAAAATGAATGCAAAAAATTAAAATTAAAAAAAAAAACAAAAATTTTTAAATATCTTGTATAAACCTACGTTGAACTTTTTTAATTTACAACTTTATATACAGTATATATCTATAGTATATATATACCATCTAACCTCGATATAATCACCAGCTTGAGAAACAAGAATCTTGTGATTATAAAAGGTTGTGACTATATAAAGGTCAAATTGTGTATGTTTTTATATATATTAGCTTGAGTTAAAAAATAGTGTGATTATATCAAGGTTGTGACTATATCAAGGTTGTGACTATATCAAGAGTGACTATAATCAGGTTAGACTGTAGTATACACTTTAATTTTAATCTAACCCTAAGCCAATTTTTAAACATTAATTTATAAAGCTTATAAATTAAGGTGATGATTTAATCACTAGTTAAAATTAGTTAAATTTTATTAAAAATATTTTTTAAAAGTTTAATTTTTTTTAACAAATATTATTTTTGTAATTAATTAGTTAATTATTATACAATATATATAAATATATATTGTATATATATATATTATATATTTATAAATATAAAATGTTCTGAAAAAAAGTTGTTTAGTGTAAAATCACGCACATCAATTTTTTTTTTTTGGCTATGAAATGGTAACGTCAGTTGGTCGACCATCCTCACAGACTTTCAAGCTACCATTTCATTGTCCAAAAAAAAAAAATTATACACGCAAATCATTCCTCTCGATTTTTTTTTTTACAAAAAAATTTGCCGAATGGTTTTTTGGCCGATCCGGTTAAGTTACAGTATATACGGGGTGAGTCAGTAGAAATGCACCATATTTTTTCTACGTAAATTTTTTTTTAAAACTTTAAACAAGAATAACTCGACCAAAACTTGATCAAATTTAATAAATTTTTTTTTAAATTAATTGGCTTATCAGTTGGAAAAACTGCCAAATACTTCAGATCTTCTATAGGTTAGGCTCTCAAGCATTTTCAAAGTTATGGATGTATTGAAAAACTTTAGTCACTTTTAGGAAGATCACATTTACTAAATATGAATGCTATAAAATAAGCTTGCAAAATCTTAATTACAGAATATCTAACTTTTCATATCGGCGGATTTGCGGAATTGGTCCTGAATTGATCCCAAGTTGTATCCTTAAAGTTGTTCGCAAAATGAACACAAATTTTGTAGCAAACAAATATGCATACATATAAAGATAATTTAAGGAGTAAATAGATACAATAACACAGTTATTATATCTATTTACCCCTTAAATTATTTGCTACAAAATTTTGATAATTTTGCGGATAATTTTGAGGATACAACTTAGGATCAATTCAGGACCAATCCTGCAAATCCGCCGATATGTTAACATTAGCATCTATTCATATAATATGTTTATTATAAAATTTATTTTATATCTAGAGTCTTTTTTATGTTTCTTGTCAAGATTTATTAGTTGACAAGAACAGCCTTTTCCATAAACTTTCACACAACTAAACACACCAAACATGTTAGGCAAGTATCCAAACGAAAGTTTAATAATGTTGAATGTGTTTGACATGATAAGGTTTCTGTAGAACAAGTAAGATGTAATAAAGTATAAAAATATTATCTTTGATCTTAAAATTAATTATTTTATTTTTTTTTTTACAGTTGTTTTCATAATTCCCAGAACACCTGATAAAAAATTTGCCCGGTCGATTCGGCTAGTGATTTGGCATGATCGGTATATCAATCATGCCAGCTCTAATAATTTCCATATGCAGAAAGTGAATGAATGAACATAAAATACAAGCAAGCAAAAGGTCAACCCAAAATAAATCGACTAAGTCGGCTAAACCGATAAATTTACTAGCTTAGCCATAGCCGAAAAATAATGATCGACCAGGACCATTACTCAAAATATATGTATTAATGTTTCTGCATCACCAGAATTTAATGATCAATGAAACTTTTTATTGTTTGTATAGTTATTAAAATGTAATATTAAAATGTAATAATGTCTCGAGTTACGTAGGTCTGTATTTTTTTTTTTTTAACCATATGAGGAATGATACGGACAATCCATCAAGAATATTTGGGGATTTTGGTTTTAAAGTTTGGGATTTGGGTTTTTAGTTTGACCGGTAAATTCGTACTCTGAACCTTAACGATGTAAAGTGACACAAACACTATCGCTATACCAGTGTATTAATCCCTTTTTTTTTTTTAGGAAATGCTTGTTACTCGAAATTTGCCTTCGGTTTCGCCTTTCGCGTTATAACAAAAAACATTCCCTTATCCACCGATGAAATTATTGGCTTTGTGAATAGTACTGGGTGCTACTCGATTTTTAAAAATGGTTTTTTTAATAAGAGTATACATTACATAATCCGACAATCTGGATTGAAGAATCAATCCAGATAAATTCATCCAACAAATGAATGTAACTAACAAAGATAATAAAATTTTGAATAAAGATACAAATTTCAAGGATGAAAAAAT